>CM047805.1:120331601-120604470 GCA_026214975.1 Gentiana macrophylla
TTACTCTCAAAGCCTCAAATTTTTTCCAATCCTACCTAAAGGTTCCAATCGACTGGCCTTCCAATTTAATCTCTCCCATTCAAAGTCGGCCCGACCGGCCCCATTCAGCGAATCCCCATACCTCTCGAGGCCACTCAGACTTTTCCAAGTGATATCAAAGCTCAATGGGACTCGCTGCGAGGAGGAGCAAAATGAATCAATGAAAAAATCTTGAGAGGCAAACTGGCGAGTTAGCCGAGCAGTTAAGCCACCGACCCAGGGAACAGCGCCCGATTTCAGAAAAATCCCAAGGAGGTGGTCAAGTTGCTCAAACAGACTTGAACAATGGCAATATCTTGACCTCACTACCGTCATCACCCCATACGGGTAGAGAGGAGGCGGTGCACATGAACCTCAGTGGTACTTTTCAAGTTAGTGGTGCTTCCCACCAGTTGGAAACTCAGCCCCTCTCGCCATTGATAAGCAGAGGAGGGAAGATATTTTACCTCCCTGGTGTGAAAGAGAGAATACTCAGTCAGTGGATCACTGAGAGGTGAAAAGTTGGAAGTCCTGGGTGGCTGATCTACTAAGAATGAAGAAACAAGTGAAGTTGGAGGCTGATCCACGAGTAAGAATGAGATGAAAGTTGTGAAGGTGGAAGGATTTGGAGGACAAAATTTGTCAATGCATCTTCAAAGAAAATCTTTCTAGAATGATCTCAAAAAGCTTCCATTTCCACCACGAAAAGAGCAACTATTCCTTTAAGTGAAGATAAGAAATATGAAAAGGTGCTGAATCTCTTGAAAAATACCGGGTAAATCTTACCACATGTCGATGTCTTGCTGAAATGCCTAAGTATACAAAATTTATCAAGGATGTTGTTTCTTCAAAAAGGAAATTGCCGGAACATGTGAGAGGCCGATTGGTGAGGAGATTGTTCAATGATCAATTACGAAAACCTACCAACCAAGAGAGGTGACTCCTGGAAAGTTCAAAATTACTGTGTTAATGGGAGGCCCTGGCCTTTCCTAACTCTTTGTGTGACACAGGTGCATCTATAAGCCTCATGCCATTGTCCTGCAGTGCTAGCAAACTAGGTTTAATTGATCTTCTAGAACCACCCATGAATTTGCACCGGCCGATAGATCTTCTAAAAAGCAAAGCTGGGAATCTAAAAGACGTCTGGTTCAAATCGATAGCGTTTACCTTTCCGTCGATCGATGCGTCACGGACATTGAAAAGATGAAAATGTCCCCACGATTCTAGAAGACAGCTTCTTACGTCTACGTTTCGAGCCCTCATTGGATCAAAGTGATGGTGGGCGAAAAGTGACGATCCAGGCTGGTGATCAAGAGGTGAGCTTATCATGTCTCCAAATCCATTCAAGTACCCTCTGGTCCTCCAACCGGTTTTTCCATCGGAGAGACGCCTCATGACTTCGATGATTTGATGGAAAGGCAAGTCATGGTCATTTGCAACGGAGTATGAGCGGCCGGGTTGATAATTTGAATAATCATGGTGTGGTAAGTGCATGAAACATTTGAAGGCGAATTTAAGGATGAGTCGCCGGAGTGGAGAAGCTTTGGCGAGCTTGGACCGCTAAGTAAACTTCGGCGATATTGAGTTGAAAGGGGAGAGCTCAAATCCAGCTTTAAGACCCCTTCATTTGGTGTTGAAGCCGCTGCTAAACATCTTAAGTATGTGTTTCTAAGAGAAGGTGACAAGCTTCCTTTAATTATTTCCTAAGCTGTCGCCTCGCTTTAGAGGAAATGGTTAATCAACGCCTTCAAGAAAATGAGAAAGTCTTTGAATGGCAAGTAGGAGATATCGCAGAGGATATCTCGGACATCTCAGATGCACAAGATCAAGACAAATGAGGGTGTAAATGTGTTAGATGCCCCTGGAGGAGGCTCACCCTCATATGCAAGAGGTGGTTAAGAAGGAAATCATCAAACTTCCGGACATGGGAATCATTTATGCCATAGTCGATAGTGGAATGGGTTTCTCCGACTCAAGTAGTTCCCAAGAAAGGTGGAATTACGATTGAGAAGAAATAGAAGCGGAGAGGAAATAGCTTTGAGACTTGTCAATGGTTACTGAGTCTCAGATCGATTATAGAAAGCTCAATGAGGTAACCATGAAAGATCACTTTCCCTTCCATTCATTGACCAGATGCTTGAGCGTCTCGGGCGGGACACGCATTCTATCGCTTCGGATGGGTATTCGTGATACTTTCAAATACCCATTGATCCAAATTCGACCAAGAAAGCACCACTTTCACCGCTTCTATGGTACATAAATCTTCGCCGGAGAATGCCATTTGGTCTCTCAATGCCCCAACTACATTTCAACGATGTATCTCGCCGCTATCTTTGACGGGCTCGTAGAAAAGTGTATGGAAATCTTTATGGACGATTTTTCGTCTTTGGTCAATCTTTCACGATTGCCTTGATAATCTTGGACCAGGTCTTATCCAGATGTGTGGAAAAGAACTTAGTACTCAATTGGGAAAAATGTCATTTCATGGTTGATGAGGAATAGTTCTTGGCCACAAGATCTCCGCCAAAGGTATCGAGGTAGAACAGGCCAAAGTGAAGCTATCGAGAAGATGAGTTATCCTAAGAATCGTGCGTGAAGTGAGAGGCTTTCTTGGACATGTCGGCTTTTACGTAAGATTCATCCAAGACTTCTCCAAGATAGCCAAGCTTCCTGCCTACTTTACTAAAGGAAGATGTTGAGTTCAATTTTTTGACAGAGCCGCAAGCAAGCGCTTGAGGAGCTTAAGGACCGTTTAATCGCCTCCACTCTTATATCACTGACCGAACCTACCTTTTGAACTTATGCGGCGACGATCAAACTATGCATTTGGTGGCCGTTTCTAGGACAAAAATCAAAGTGAAATTCCAGCCAATCTATTACGCCTACCACACATTGAATCCTCTCAAGTTAACTATACTACTACCAAAAGGAATTATTGGCCGTAGTCTTTGCTATGGACAAGTTTCATAGTTACTTGTTAGAGCTCAAGTGATTGTGTGGACTCGATCACGCCGCTTATGGTATCTCGATGACTAAGAAAGAGGCCAAACGCGCCTCATGCGTTGCTGATATTGACCTACAGGAGTTTGACGTTCAAATTAAAGACAAAAAGGCAAAGAAAACGCCGTGGCGGATCATGTTTCGAGAATGTTAAGTGAGGAAAAGGATGATCCAGATGATATAGATATTTACTTTCCTTTGGAAAATATCATGCTTATCGATGGTTGTCCTCCTGATGTTCCATGGTATTCTTCCATTGTAAATTACCTTCATTCCCGATATCTCGATCCGTAACTGTCTTATCGTGAGAAGAAAAAGTTCTTTCTCGATTTGAAATCTTCGCTTGGGATGAACCTTATCTTTTAAGATCCAGAAAGATGGTCCTTTTGTAAGATGTGTTCCGGTAACTGAGCAGCCATGATATTATTGAGCAAAGGCCACAGTGGACCCACCTGAGGTCACTTTGGTCCTTGGAAAACCATTGCTAAGATCTTCCAACTGCTTCTATTGGCCTACTATCTTTAAAGATACATAAGCTTTTCAGAAAGCTTGTGATAGGTGCCAAAGAACTGCACTGACAAGGCGCTTTGACATGCCTTTGACACCCATACTAGAATGCGAGGTCTTTGATGTATGGGTATCGATTTTACGGACCATTCCCATCATCTTGCGGTAACAAATACATCTTAGTCTCAAGGTGAGATTACGTGTCAAAACGGGTAAGCTCAAGCCACTCCTCACAATGATCATAAGACGGTCATGAAATTCCTAAAGAAAAAATATCTTCGTGAGGTTTGGATGTCCACGTGCCTTGATCAAATGATGAAGAGGACACATTTCGCAACCGAACCCTCAGAGAAAGTTCTTGAAAAGTATGGTGTTCGCTACAAATCGGCACACCATATCATCCGATGACTAGTGGTCGTTGAAAGGAGCAAACAGAGTATTAAGAAAATCTGGAAAAGACGGTTAAGCCATAGGAAGGATCGGAGTTTGAAGTTGATGATGTACTATGGGCTTACAGGATCGCCTATAAGACTCGGTGGGTACATCTCCATATCAAATGGTCTATGGTAAACCATGTCATCCGCCAATGAGTTAGAGATGTAGAGCGTCATCGGGCTACAAAGTTTCGAACTTTGATTCCCAATCTTGTGGTAAGCATCGATCGCAACAGCTGTGCATGAATTAGACGAGGTCGACTCCGTGCCTCACGAAAGTGCCGGTGGATCAAGAAAGAAAAGACAAAACTCCTTCACGATGCTAAAATTAAGAAAAGAGAATTCCATGTAGGAACAAGTTCTTTCAGATAATTCCGTGCTACATCTCCATTTCTGGAAAGTTGAGGACACGTTGTTCCGGTCCTTCAAATTCTCCAAATTATTCCCCGGAGGCGCTTCTAGAACTACGAGGTTATGGTGACCAACCGTTTCGAGTAAATGGTCAAAGGTGTAAGCACTACATTGGTGAACCCAAGGAAAAGCCTTTGATTGTTCGTTTCCTCGATATCCTCGGGTGTGGTACTAAAGAAATCGAAGAGTTTGACGAGTTTTCACCCGACTTTGCTTTCGAGAGGATGACGGTAGTGGTCGATCCAAGAAGTTCTAGCAGTAGTTGGGACATGGAAGAGTTTGAGAGGAGCGTAAGTCAAACGCCATCGTAATACTCGTAAGAAGAAGAAGTTACCACCATGGGGCGCTTTAAACGATTTGGAAAGTCTGTCAAAGATTTCACCCTACGTGTGTTAAGTGTCAAGTCGTTACAGCACTTAACCATCGACCAAAGCCTACACGCAGGTAGTGGTCCGCTTTAAAAGTTAAATGGCCTCGATCCAGCCGAGCTAAAAGAGTGTCGAGCTAACGACATTAACCAAAAGCGCCATGTGAGGCATCCTAGATATCCGCTTTCGCTTTGGTTACTGCTTTTGTTCTTTTCTTTGATTTATTTGTTTCGTTTAAGTCTAATTAGGTAATTGTTGACTCGCTTTGTCGGTTGATTCAATTTCGCTTGTCCTTCTTTTTTATCTTTATTTTGCCATGTTATATCCCCTATGTTCCCGAGATGTTGCCATGTTTGTTCAAGTGTGCAGGATATTTTCGATAGCAATTGTGAGCTTTGATGAAGCCGTTTTTCCGTGGATGGTCCACGACCACATCGCTTTCATCAGCATTTCGATCATGGCCACTTCCACTGCCATCTTCAAGTATCTCATAAAATCACTAAGTTCTTTATCTTTCCTTTTAATTCGCACAACACGAGGACATGTTGATCTTTAAGTGTGGGGGAGGGGATGATTTGATATGTATCTATACATTTGCTTACATTCGTTATGTTTCTATGCAAAATGAGCTAAATTTTCGAGCAAAATGAGCTAAATTTTTGAAATTTCTTGACATTTTTGTTTTTGTTTTGTCCCGAGTAGGCAATTCAATTCAATGTTCGTTATTTTTATAGTCATCCAAGCTATATACCATATGTTTGATAAGTTAGTTGTTTCACCTGAGATATATTTTTCACGAGCCATAGTGAATGACGAGCTAATTTATAAAGTTATACCCTTTTCGATTTGAGTGATTTTTGATTTTCTTATAAGTCATGTGTGTTTAGTGCTACGTGATATATCTTGAGATTTATGATAGTTTGTACTTAGATCCAAGTATGTTATACTATGAATATCTAAGGTTTGAATGTGATAAGTAACACGAACTTATTGTCAAATGAAAAAGTTGAGTTTATGAAGAATTATTGGGTGTGTTTAAAGCTAGTCGATGATTTGAGTGCGATGGGGTATACCACGATGTCCTATACCACTATGATGACTAAAAGCTCACGCGGTAAAGAAAAAGCTTTGCCTTATGATTGGAGTAAGGGCAGGTATATCTCGAATATCCTATTCTCGTTATGACAGGCAAAAGCTCATTCTCGATGTGTGTTTAAAAGTGAAAAAGTTAATCAACTAGTGAAGTGGTATGAAATGAATGAAAGACTAAGTTATCGCTTCTATCTTATCCCCAAAGATAAATCGATGGATATGTCAGTAGGATTATCCTCTGAGTATTTGAGAATGGTCCTGTATATATTCGATCATTCTTTTCGGATATTCTACGCTTGTAAGGTACATCTTATGAAAGTGTCATTTATTGCTAGTCTATGAGGGGGTATTAGCTAGTTTTGCTTTGAGTTTCTCAAGTTTGGATTTAGTGGAAGTTTTCTATGGCTTTGCACACACACAGTGGTGAACTTCTGATTTGTTGGATCTATGCTATATTGTCTAAGATGTCTGCTTTACGCTTTGAGCCCTAATTTTCGTTTTGTTTTGCTCGGGACGAGCAAAAGCTTAAGTGTGGGGGAGTTGTTAAGGTGAATTTATACGGGTTAAAACGCTATATTCTAAGATATTTCCCTTCATATTCGTATAATTTGCATTAGAAACGAGTGTTTAATAGATTTATTAAGCAAATGAGGTTTTAAATAAGTTATTCGCAAAATTGGTTAATTGTGGTGTTTTAATTGTGATTTTTATGATTATTTGGACGATATTACATTTTGCGTATGTTTTACTGTGTTATATAGTACATGTTTGATGCTCAAATGTTGATCAAAAAGAGATAAGAGTCGAATTTCATTGATGATAAAAGATAATGATGATTGATTTGATGAAAAAGAGAGAGAGATGAAGAAATCAAGATGAAGTCGCACTGAATCAAGCGCCCATCGCTTGAATCAAGCGCCCAGTAGACGGGCATTTGACATCATCTGGACGAGCGCCCGTGAGGAGCTTTTACATTCAGGATGATCAGATTTTGAGTGGATGGCGCCCAAATTGCACAGCAGGGCGCCTCGGCGAAGACTCGCCCGACTCGAAATTTCAACGCATCCGACGGGCGTTCACCCTTTCCGGACGGGCGTCCGAACGCCGACTTAGCAGAACCGACCTGAAATTCTATATATAGCTGCGGTTTTTTCCACACAAATCATCATATATTCGAACCCTAAACCCACAGGGCGGCTAAGCTGTGTTCTCCCTTAGTTTACAAACAGATTTTTACTTAAATACTTTTATGCACTTTTATTCTAAACAATTCGAATCTCAAGAGGATGCTAAGAGGCTAGACCTCCTTTGAACAAGCGTTGTGAAGCCATCCAATCAACAATTCAGATTTTGTTCTTGATTATCTTGTGAGTATTTTAATTCAAGTTGTTTCTTTATCATGTTTTTCATGTTGTTATGCAATTTATATCGAAAGATCGTTGCATGTTGATTGCTTGTCTTGATGAAAATCATGTTAAACTTTAGATCACCGTGATAAAGAATAGATCTTAAATCTAATTAACGAGAATTAGGTTAGATTTCTAGATTAAAAACGTTAAAGTTTACATCTTTGGTTAGAAGAAGCGTTAATCTTAGATTGAAAGATAGAGATTAATAGATGAACTATCTAAGAAATTAGGGTTCGTACTTTAGATTGAGATGAATCACAACTTGGTTAAAGATCACGAGATAACTGAATTGGAATTGAATGTTGTAGGATAGGTGGATCAATTGCTTGTTCGTCAGTAAATCATTAATTAAAACCCCTTGAATTTGAATTGTTTAGCTTAGTTAGTCTTTTATTGCATATTAGGTTTAGCTTAGTTTAAATTGGTTCGCAACTATACTTTCTCGGCTTTAGATCTCGATCTTCCATTCAGCTTTACGTTGTTATCTTCCGTTTAAGTTATTCACTATTTTATTTTCGTTTCTGTTTAGTAGTAGTAGTCGTGACATAGTTAGGTTAGGAATAAGAACTAGAATTCACAACCCCGATTCCCCGTAAGATCGACCCAGTATTAACCTCTATACTACGATCCTTATACTTGAGGGAAACCGGATTTATAAATATTTATTACTTGTTTGTTGTGTTAGATAAATCCGTGACAACCAACGCACATCCGCTCTTCCATATCCACCACAATATGCAAATTATTCTTGCAACTCCCTTATCATCTTCTTTGTCGACAAGAAGCTAAAAATAGAATTATTCTTTGAAATTCAAACACCTCTTACATACATTTATGCGTCATAGGTGTATTTTTTTTTTGCCTTCATTTATGATGTGATTTTTCCGATCTGATACATCTTCTTTCTTATATTGTGAGCTCTCTAGAAACCATAGTGTCCAAATCTAAGAAGGCAAAGGATTTCCAAGGGTAGGTGCTTACAGAAGCGGTGCCACTATTCTCGCCGATACTTCGGAGATAAACACATCACTTATTGTTCTCTAATTCATGAAGATGTCCCGACCTAGGGTGTGACGACTTAGAAATGTAAAAAGAGCCGGATGGAAAAACATCCCCAAGACAAAAAGAGAAAACTTCGAAAGTCCCTCATTTTCAAAGTGAGTGATGAAGCAACCGATTGGACTGACATTGTCTAGGGCTCTAGCCCACCTTCTAGATTCCATCTAAATCATTGTGAGATTATTTATATTCCTCTTGAGGAGGTGGGTCGGATGAGTTAACACACATATGTTTCCTCATTTTTGTCCAAAATGTGCCTTGGAAGTTAACGATCAATTTAATGTCCCCGAGGTGGCTTACAAGTGGGTGCAGAACGCCATTCTCCCCAGGAACGACAAGTTGGTAAGTCGTCTTAAAGATAATTATTTAACCAGGCTGGCTTATTGCAGCACAGGTGAGGTAAACCTTAAATAGATATTTATGTACGCGTGGTGACTCCTCTGTTTGCAGAACCTTCTCTGGCCGTGGGATATATTCTTCTAACCAATCCCCTCAATTGTTTTATAAAAAATATATGAAGAAATCTCAGGAGCAAAATACGTTGTATCAGGTACATAAAGATGAGTTGAAAGCGGCTAGGTGATTGACCCAAAAGTGGATCTATAAACGGACAAGGATCGACTAGTGCAAGGGAAGCAGAGCAACCTGGAGGAAGAGAACCAAAGGCTTCTTTGTCGAGTGAAGGAATTTAATGACAAGGGCTCAAATCTTTAGGCATATGCTATCGAGCTAGCCGCTAAGCTTGCGAAAGAGCTAAATATTGAGGCCATATGAGGTGTTGAATATTACAAAATGTTTTCACGCTTGGTTAGTGAGTTTAGTGTCCTGCTAGCACAAACTATTAAACATAGCTCCATGATGGCCATCGATGAGGTTAGGAAAATTTGGCCCGGGGTGGACCCCCAGCATCCCGTGCGACCTAGATGATGCCCTTGATAAGCTTTTAAAAGAGCTTCAATTTGGTGTGGACATTGTTTCAAAACATTAAGCCACGGAAGAAGTTCATGTTGCTCTTCTTGATTCCAATGATACTACCGCTCATTGCCCAGATCTTCCTGAATTTGTTATGGCGGAGCTACAAAAACATATATGATAGTTTCCTCGCAGCAGTTGTAATAAATTTTTTGAAATTCATTAATGAAAATTTCCTTGACATTCGTGTCTTCATTTTTTCATTTTCTTTTATATTGTTGTATGTTGTAAATATATACATATGCCCCCAGATATACATGGATTTTTCTTGTGAAATTGCGAGTATATTGAGTTCAGCTTCCGACTTGTAGATATTTAAATAATATTTCGGTGAGTTTGTTTCCAATGAGTGGAATTTTGACCTGTTCAGATAATTCATGCTTGTGCTGCAAGATTTTTAAGTGAGTTATACCTGACATGCGAGTCTCTTCCTTATTTTATGTATAACCACGAGCATAATGGATACATTTTCCGAATTTTCCTAAGTATGTTGAGTTTAGTTCTCGACTTACAGGACCTTAGGTGAATTACTCATGTCCGTAGGGTTTATGTAGATTGAACAAGATATACCCGACCTACAAGTCACATATTCTAGGTGAGTCGTATTTCCCATGAATTCGGGTCTCAGGCTTTAAGTGTCTTATCTTGTAAGACTTTTAACCTGAGGTGGTTGATCAGACCATCGAGATATTGACTATTCCTGCTAGCATAACAATGATGAAAAGAAAATTATAAGACATAACTTTACCCTTGCATTAATAAATTGGGCTGGGACCTGCCTGGGTTACAAGAAATGAGACTGAGACATGATCAGTTCAACAAATGAGTAAATTGAGACCTGCTCAAAATACACGAAAAGAGACTGAGACCTGCTCAATTTGTTAATATGAATAAGACTATGACCTTCCTAGTTACATAAGAAGAGATTGAAACATGCTTAGCTCGCTGATAAAATTAAGGTTGGGGCATGTCTTGATAAAATAAGTAGCACATATGCATAATATTTCATCAGATTGTCTGCATGCCAAGTTCTAGGAATAGTTCTTTCATTTACTGCAACTAATTTATATGAGCCATTCTCATGGACTTGAATATTTTGTAGGGACCTTCCTAATTCAGTTCAAGTTCTCCCAGTGTTTCAGCTCGACAGACTTCAGTTTTTTTTACGGAGAACGAGGTCACAAAGCTTGCAATACAAGCGTCTTACTCTGGAATTGTAGTATTGAGAGAGTTTTTGCTTGTATTTCGCCATTCAAATGGTTCCCACATCTCTTCGTTCTTCCAGAAGGCCTGTCTCACACTGATATGGGGGTGAGCATTCTATTACTTTATAGATGTGAGGCTTTACATTCCCTCACCAATAAGGGAATGGAGTCCTCGCCAGGACTTGCCCATTACTTGTCCCACTTAGGGGTGTTCACTGATACGGTTTATCCGAAACCGAACCGATCCGAGGTCGTACGGTTCGGTTCGGTTAATACGCTTTTCAAGTTCAGTTTCAATTAATAATATAGAGAAACCAAAAATTTTGGTTATGGTTAACGCTACAAGTTATCAGTAACCGAACCGAATTAAAAACCGAACAATTAACCGCACTGAAACCGTACCAAACAAAAATCCGTAACCGAATCGTTTATATCCAACATGTATAATTAGCTTTTATAACCAAAATATTATATTTTATTTATAAAAATTGCTTATAACTGAACCGTTATCCGAACCAATTATAACCAAATAAAAAAACTGAACGGTTTATTACCAAATAGAATTGTTAAATTTTATTTCGGTTTTCAGTTAACCCGACTGAACCAACCATATATTTCTTTTCGGTTCAATTCGGTTTCGGTTACAGTCATTAACAGTACCGAACCTAACCGTGAACACCCCTAGTCCCAGTATCGTCTATACCAGAGGAGTTCTAGAGGTGACCCCCACCGTCTCTCACGATGTGGCACTTAGGTCCGTTTGATAGTCGGCTTTGAATACAATTCTGTAACGCCCTCAGACCTGGTAGCGCTAAATGAGTCTTATATGATCCGGTCAACTGCTTAAACCGCCGTCATCGCTTGGTCTAAGATGGTTATCCCGAGTTGACAAGACCTTTACGTATCACACTTCTATGAGAGTGAATATTCTATTATTTTAGAGATGTGGGATTTTACATTCTCCCTCCTATAAGGGGATGGAGACTTGGCAATGATTTGTCCTAGAGTCCTCGCCAGGACTTGTCACAGTCTCGTCCTTACCAGATGATTTCTAGAGGTGACCCCCACCGTCACGTGACCTCACCCTAACACACATAGTTCCGCCCCTAATCCGATGACCGCTCGATGGCATTTTTTTAATTCATTTTATCACCTTCAAAATTGTTGCACATAGAAAACCCTTTTGTGTACAGAGAATTTCCAATGCGAAAAATTCTATAAGGGTTTTCTTCTGCTCCACAAACCTGTAGTTTTACGGTGTTAGGTATGCCGTGTCATATCCGTTTTCTAATAGCATCTTTTAAAACAGAGCAAACATGAAAATAACATGTAAAAAATAGGGTCCATAACATTATCTAATATCCTATTGCCTCTGAATCAACAAGTAATACTTCATCCGGGACTAGGATAAAATTTGCATAAACCAATTAATAGACGGCAAAAGGACGGGTAGTGACAGTTATTAAGATAAAACGTCTCTATCTTATCTATCAAGGAGAGAGTCGTTGTCAATTAACACATCCAAGTTTTGGGATAAACCCTTCAATAAAAAAAAACTAAAAAAATATCTTTCTTAGCAACCAACCATGTTTATTGTCTTTTGCTTCATTTTTTCCTTTCCTTTTCTTTTGATTCATTTAATTGTAAATTAATGACAGATTAAAAAAAGGGAGCTCGTTTTTGGATTATGTTAACATCAGTTCTTGAAACTAAGATATACATACGGTGGAGCATAATTCTTAGAATAAAACAGTTAATATGGTTATTTAACCTTAAAGGGAAACAAAAAAATCACAATTTTTTCACCATCAAGGAAACATCAATGGCTTATTAGTTTCTTTATATTGTATATTGTAACATAATGTTATGAAATAAAACTGTCATTGTATTATATCATTTGGCATGTTTAGATTACTTTCTAATGGGCTTCAAAAAAAAAAAAAAAAAAAAAAAAAAAAAAAAAAAAAAAAAAAAGAAGAAGATTACTTTGTACTGACTTATTTTCCATTACAATTGAAATGAAATAACATACTCTCAATACTTAAGGAAATGAAAGGAATAAGTTGTACTAATGAATTAAAAAAAATTAAAATAATTGTTAAAACACACCAAATTCATGTATTAATTGGTATTTAGTCTAGTGGATTGAATATAATGTCAAAAAGGATAAATTGTCATTCCACTAAACGATTATGTCATTATTACATTTTTTGTTTTTGCTTTTGTTTTAGTGGATTTGTTTCATATTGGATGTGTTTGATATTAAAAAGTTTTAGTGGATTAATTTTAATGGATTTGTTTATAATGGAATTGAAGTCGCTAAATGTGAATTTGGTAATTTTGTCATTTTAAGTGTCTTTTGTCCATTTTCACCATTTTTCAATTCATTTGTCCTTTTTGACAATTTTTCTCATTTATTATTATCTTTTATAACCATTACCCCTTAAAAAGAAATCCTGCCACCACCTGCCGTTGGCCCGTCGCTACCTTATATATAATATCATCATACATAGAATTCTATTATGTGTCAAACATGATAATGAAATCTAGTTTATTTCATGACAATGCTGGATATCGTCTATTCAATAATCCGGGAAAAATTAACTCCTATGACAGTTAATTCAAGAATAACGAACAATAGTGATGGTTATTTGTGTGTATTTTAGATCGAGATCGAGAGTTATTTTCTCAAGTCGTTTAACGTATCAATGTAAGTAATTGGAATCAAGTCTTTCGTAAATTCGCAGGGATTGATTATATAGGAGCCGTCTCGCCTATTTCTTGTTCTACAAGTATTAGGGTTTATTTCTTAATCCCTAAGGATTATGTCGAGCCAATCCTTTTGATTTAGAGATAATAACGATTATATTTAAATAACATGATCAACGTCCCACTATCAAGGAATTCTTCCCACGTTTATCCTATTATATAGGCACATGTTTAAATATCAGATAAGGGGAGCTCTAACCCTTCTACGGTGAGCTGCCCAGGTCATTTCGACCTGAGTTGCATTACCTGACTTCCGTTGGGACCGAGCCGACCTACGGTGGTCTGTTCGGATAGATAGGCCAGACCTCCCACCTGGGGTTTAGGCCTGCTCTACCAATTGATGTGGGCCCCTGACCCTTATACTTATTAATATTCTCTCTCCTTATTTATCATGCGGTCATTCTTTTGGTGACGCATTAAAGAAAAGCTATTCAATAATCCGGTCAAAATTAACTCCTATGACAGTTAATTCAAGAATAACGAACAATGGGGATGGTTATTTGTGTGTATTTTAGACTGAGCCTGAGAGTTATTTCTCTCAAGTTGCCTACGTATCCAATGTATGTAATTGGAATCAAGTCTTTCATAGTTCCTTAGGGATTGATTATATAGGAGGTGTCTCGTCTATTTCTTGTTCTACAAGTATTAGGGTTTATTTCTTAATCCCTAAGGACTATGTCAAGCCAATCCCTTTGATTTAGAGATAATTACGATTATATTTAAATGACAGGATCAACGTCCCACTATCAAGGGATTCTTCCCACGTTTATCATATTATATAGACACATGTTTAATTATTAGATAAGGGGAGCTCTAACCATCCTTCGGTGATCTGCCCAGGTCATTTCGACCTAAGTTGCATTACCTGACTTCCGTTGGGACCGAGCCGACCTGCGATAGTCTGTTCGGAAGGATAGGCCAGACCTCCCATCTGGGGTTTAGGCCTGCTCTACCAATTGATGTGGGCCCCTAGCCCTTATACTTATTTATCTTCTCTCTCCTTATTTATTATGCGATCATTCTTTGAGTGACGCGTGGCAAGGACTGATCCGACTCTCGTCATTTCACTGCATCACATTTCATCATATTCATTTCATTACATTATTGCGATCCAATGAGTCCAGGGTCAATGCAATTGATGGCCAACGTTTTTCTTTCCTTCTTTAATGTTATCTCTGCGGTGTTTAATCCCATTTTTCCCTTAATGTTATATGTGCAATGTGCAATCCCATTATTCTTTGAACTTGTATGGCTTGTTTTGATTGAATCAACGAAATGTGTTGTTATGAAATCATTCCACTATTGCATTTGACACGCGATGCTATGAAATGAACGAGATTTCGTAATAAGTGACTCAATGAGTGATGAGTGGTGGGATAAGAAGAGTAGGGCAATACCGATAACAATTAACATCAACCGCAAAGATTCGGCGGCAACACGTCCACAACTGCTTTCGTACCAGGACGATCACAATAGAATATCCCAAAGCCTCGTTGATATCTGACGCAACAACATATCCAGATAATTCTCGCATCAGCCTGAGCCTATTATCCGACATCTCTACCAAAATAACATGCAAATACATATCACTTTCTCTTTTTAATGACAAAAGAATCATGCAAATAGTTTGCTAACCATGGTTTTACTAGTTTACAGTTTACACAGCTTTTTTTTTTGTCCAAACTCCAAAGGAATAAATGTCATG
The DNA here is from genome assembly GCA_026214975.1 of Gentiana macrophylla. Classification (NCBI taxonomy): domain Eukaryota; kingdom Viridiplantae; phylum Streptophyta; class Magnoliopsida; order Gentianales; family Gentianaceae; genus Gentiana; species Gentiana macrophylla. The sequence continues at coordinate 120,346,551 of CM047805.1, forward strand.
AGACCCGACGAACGTGTTTTTCGTCTGAATTTTCTACGAAGAAAACAGTATATATATCTTGGCATGAATAACAACTTACAACCTTGTTCAATGGGTGAAAGGGAAGGAAAAAAAAAAACCGCATTACTCAGTACCACTGCATTAATGGTCCTCGAATCTATGGCTGCTGTCTGGCGAATCCACCCAGACAGATAGCTGTCATTTTTCATTCCTGCAGTAGGATATAAAAGCACTGATCAAAACCCATGGAAAGAAAGATTCAGCAGTTTGTATGGGAACTTGGATCCTCTGCCGTAGGGAATGATGATGTGATGTGCAAAGTGATTGTGTATTTTCACAACACTATTGTTATTATTTAGTGATTAAAAGAAAATATACTCTCGGATCTCCTTCACATTGTGTTAATGTTTATTGGATCACCCCACTGTACCAATCACTGTACAAGAGAAGATCTCTGTCCTTTATACATGGATGGAAACTTTACATAGGGGTAGGACATGAGTGGGGATCCCCCAACTTTGAGCAACTCCGGATGAGTCTGGCTTTGGGACACATGAATGAAAAACGATGTTATTTTGAGTTCGCCAAAACCACGTCGCTTCTCACAGAACCGGGCTCATCTTAGGCTGCTCAAAGTTGAGGATCCACACATGTAGGACATCATCAGACAAACTCGTTTTGAGAAACTCCATTTTTAGATTATATTTTCGGTTGGCTTCAAAATGTTCTGTTTTTAGCCTTAATTTTTGCAAATTTTGGAAGGAAAAAATTAAACACTAACCCTGAACCGTCTTGGCCGATCTTCGTCTTCTCTAAACCGAGAAGTAGCATGGTGTTTCCGCCTAGGAGCTTCATCTCTATGATTTCCCAACTCACTTGGTCGCTCCATCCTACTTTTATCATGATGTCGGAACCTAGGATTGTCAAAATACCCATCCTTATCCCAAGTCACCTCGTAATCAGCCTTCAAGCGCGATCCTTGCTGCAAACAATATCAAAATCTGTAATTATGGTAGCATAAAGAATCAAAACAAAACCTTTGTGGAAAGGGCCAAGAGAAAATGTACTCAAGCATACTCATGCATTTAAAAACTGATACTGCAATGCGAAAAACATACATGAAACCCTCATGTTCTCACACTACTATTTAGTATTTGACAGGAAAGAACCAAAACCTCAGTGAGAATAAAAGATATAAAATAAAGTATATAAATGATAAATTGTGTTTGCCCATAACAACTTAAGATTATTCATCAGAGGGTGTTGCAGGAGGCATGAAATAAAATCTTAACCTTCTGCAGTGCACGTCCACATAAAATCTTCAAGGCACTGCAGAAATCTTTATAATCCTCAAATCGCACTGTGATCTTACACTGGAGACCAGATACTATGTCCGCTTCATCCTCAACTTCATCCTTGCCTGTATCATTGTCTTCAGCAACGTCAAGATTCCTATAAACAAACAAATTTTACAACGAAGATGTAGAAAACATGTAATGCCTAGCCCTGTCAAATGATTGGGAAGTAGGTCAAGGTGTATATATATATTTTTTTATCTGTTTATCTTCTTTAAGTTAACAATTGAATGGACGTAACAACTAACAGACTTATTGCCAGGAATACAAGAAACAAACTTCTGAAGCATATTTGTCTTAAAGTACCCTTTTAAGATTTTATAACATGTCATAAAACACAAGAAGTACTGAAGAAGGGTCAGATCTCTTAATAATAAATTGCAGTTAAGATGTTGGTCATGCTATATATACGATATGATGAGCAAACCATTCAAAGTAATAACAAGGTCTTTAGAACTTCGCATAAAATTCTTCACACACACACAAAAAAAAATTTAAATAAAATAAAATTAACACAGGCTAGTAATAACACTAAACTGTAATCTGTAAAGCTAGACAAAGGTGTCTCATTTGTTGTTTTTGGCAAGTAAACCAGAAAATAGATGGCCACAGGGAGAAACATTCAAACTTTGCACTCTTTTCCAGAAATCAAGTAATGATTGACCAAAACTCAACTCTCTCTTCCAACCGTCACAGATTAGATCTTTAAAGTCTCAAGCTTGAGATCTGACGAACCAACTTTATATGGTTCACCCATGGTAAATAAAACTGAGCAAGAGGGTCAGATGTCAACCAGCCTCATCCCTCCAAATGACACCAAGGTCTAAATCTGAACACCTCAATGTTTTTTAAAATGGCTTTACGAGATGAAATGAAAGTCCAAGAATTTTCAACTATAAATGATCCAAAACTCTAATATGTACAGTACAGTTTCTTCCAAATATAAACTTCTAGAAAGCCTATCGCATCATCATGTATATATTGGGTAGACTCACATGAAACATTGACTTAATTCTCCCAAATCTGTATCACCGAATTCATAGAAAGTTAAATCTCCTTACTCCACTACATGAGGGTATTCCATTCTACTTTCCTCAACGCACGACTTCCTTCTCTTTAACAAGCCAAAGACAGTCATGACATGAACAACAAGCTTGAGGAAAGTGTCCAGATTATTAGATGACAGCATAGGCGAGAACTTTCAATACCAAAAATAAGGCTGTTGGCCATTCTACTTTCCATCACATATTGTAGCAGCGGAGTACAAACATCAATAGTTTGTTTCCTACTTTAGGCTTAAAATAACAGGATTCAGCGGCAAAACTGGAAGAATAAGTAAATTTGCATATTCAGGCGCACCTAATTTTCCCAAATGCAGAAAATATTGTGTGAGTAACAAGCATAGATGGCTTAGATGACACCAGCGGCTCTGCAAACCATCGCGAGGGCACACCCTCACTATAATCGTGTCAGGCTGATGCCTCCTCTCCTATTATACCCTACGAAAAATTTGTAGATATATTAGGAAAATAATCAATCCTGCACATGATGATATACAAATCAGAAAAAGGACAAATAAAGAAGGAACAAATCAGAGGCAATGTCTAGTGAAGACCTAGATGTATACCATACGAATGGTTTAAATTCTTTCAGAAGCAAAAGATCATATCATTCAGAAATGTACAGTTGAAACTGTAGTCAAACAACATTTCAGCAATCAATACCAAAATTCCATGCCAATTTTTTGAATAGCAGCTATAATATCCATATATAAAAATAAATAAAACAAAACAAACAAACAAACCTAAACAATAGGCCCAAAATCCATAAGAGAAGCTGAACAAATCGACCACCCAAGTAACGAATCATATAAAGCAATCGTTTTTTTCAGTAATCTAAGCCTCACAAAATTGAAAAATTCTTTCAGCATTCAATCAATTAAAACGTACATAATTCGGCCTCTTTCCGTCTTTATAGGAATCACTTTGTCCAGTAACATGAACTGAAGATATTGCGAACCATTAACACTGGCTTATTCAAATGCCGTATTACAGCCCTTTACGAGGCAATAAAGCTCTGCAATTTTATCTTTAAACCAATCGGTTTCAGTAACCAAATGTGCATATTGAATAACTACTAACCTCAGGTAAGGCACATATACATTAGTTTTGACAGACAATAAAATGAACACAAAAACTGCGAAATTCAACTAACCTCCAGCACCAAAAGCCGAACTTTCCTCCCACGTTTTCTTCATCCCCTGAAAATCATCCGACTCCGGCATCTCCACCCTCAAATTAAACTTAGTCCCTTCCAAATTCAACTCCATTCCATTCATTTTCTCAACAATATCGTTCCTCCACTGCAAAAACCTCTTCTCCAAATCCTCATCACCATCCTTTTCAACACGAAGAACCTTGTACAGAAATCCTAGGTCGCGAACTAGTAAAGTTCCGCGAGCAACAGGATCTTCCCGCTTCCTCTTTTTCAAATCCTTGAATTTGCGGATCTCGAGGTCCTCTTCAGGAACTATGATAGTGTGTGATGATTTTAAATATTCGATTAATGAACGCTTCACTTTCCAGTCGTCGATTGGGGATACAGACTTGTCTGACCTGAAAATTGTGAGGAGAAGCTTGACTCGTGGGACTAATGAGAGTCCGGCTTCGAGCTCGAACGAATCTAACGGTCCTAAAGAATCTGAGGCGCGACTGCTCATTACTGTGTGTGGCTACTGAAATGTACTGATAATTGTGGAGCTTGGGTTCTACACAAAGAAGACGATGATTCATAGAGAAAAATTATGGTGCATCGGTGATTTGACGGGTTATACCAAGTGGAGGGATGAGATGATCCAACTCATCCACTTTTACACGTAGATGTGTGTAGGTGCTGGTGGATGTATCGCATCCATCCACTGTGATAACTTCTCCAATAACCACAAGCAATAATAACTCTTCTCGATTCATAAGCCCTTTATTTGAAGTCTAATACTCCCTCCCGTCACATTTTATTTCTCTCACGACTTTTCACACATGTGAGTTAAAAGCGGTTAATGTTTTGAATCTGATTAAATTATCTAATATTTTTATATTTATATCATTTGATTAGTTGTTGAAGCATTTATTGCTAAACAATGGTATCATCTATAGATGCATACACAATGGTATGAAAAGAATCAACAGTCTAAAGAAACATAAATTTGATTCTCACAAAATCATAATAAAGAACAAAGCTGAAGGAATACCACAAGTTACTTCATTTTGAGGCTCAGATGTATAGTGTTTAAGATCTTGAAAATCGCATCATCGTGCACACCTTGGTTGCGTGATCGAAAAGTTTTCCATCTGCCATCTATGTTGCCGAACTACGGCTTCCCGTAATGGATTTTCTGGGATTCTTTTAGATTATCATCATCACTGTCTCGTTAATTTACGTTCACAACGTTCAATTATAAATCCAAATCCTGTTTCTTATTTACCGTGCTCTCTTTAGAAGATAATTTTTTGGGGCTATGATGGTTTTTTCCTTGTACACTGAAAGAAAGTTTTGGCCGATGATTCAATATCAACGGGATCGGGGGGAGCAAACAAGCAAGGTATTTCAGTCCCTTCACATAATGATGTTGAAGGATGGTTATCTGTACAAGAAAGTGTCTGGTGACTTTCCCAGCCTATGGGGTGTAACACCTACTGAAGAAGAGCTTCTGAAATTTGATCCTTTAAAGATTGATGAATGTAATGACACTGCATAGGCAACATTGATTTATGAGTGGATAACCCTGGTTGATACCTTATGGTTACCCAATCATTGTCACCACATTCACCAACCTTTGAAGGCTCAAACTCAAGAAGCTCTTGTTCAGTAGGTGTTACACCTCATAAGCTGAGAGAGCCAACAAACACATTCTTCTACAGATAATCATCCTCGAACATCATCCCATGAAGAACCTGAAATACATTGTTAGTACCCCGACACCACAGATATTGAATCAAGAGCCGAAACTCTTTTCACGAGCACAAGAAACAATAAAACATCATATACCCCAAAACCTCATCTTATAAAAGGGAACATAACAAAGAGAGGATAAGTTCTTTGTTTACATTATTTCGTTGGAACTTAAGAGCTTTGGAGACAAAATAACATTTTTGTTGGCCTTGGCTTCTCTTGCCTGAACGGAAACACAAAGACACATATAAACACTTATGATCAGAGTAATTTCGCCATCATATTATGATCATTGCATACAGACCTCCATATGTAGGGGAAACTATGCATGTGTAATCCTCACAGGAGAGACAGAGAAGACAAATTATCGCCAACATATTGTATGAACAGACTGTCATTCATCGGGGTGAAAAAACATAAACATGGAAATGAAACACAAGTTTACAGAAAATAGCACCACCAAAACATCAATATAAACCTAATGTGATTCCATGACAGGGAAGCCCCATGTCATAACACATTTACAGTTCTAATAGAATTTCCTAAACAACCCATAAACTGCAAATACCATACTGCGTACAATAAAACACAAACAGGAAAAGGAAATATGAACAAGAATGAAAATAACCAGGCTATTACAATACCTAAAAGTTAGCCATTTGAAACCTCAAACAAGTGATAGCAGGTCCGGTAAGTAAACATCGACAGTAATCAGTAATGCACAAAAGATGAATCAAAAGAATAATAGAAGCAGATATGTAAAGCACAGCAAAACTAAACTATTAAACACCGCCCACCCCACGTACATGCATCAAATGTTAGACCACATTTCAAAGCACAAACAATAGTAAGGGAAAAAATCCCAACTGACAGAAGAATGTTTACAGTTGATACGCCAAACCCATAAAAGAACCCGTGGGTCCACTTTGGGCCTATACATAGGCCCAATAACGGAAAGGGTCATCGGCCCAACGAGTCCGCATCACCATAAGCCAGATCGGGCCGGGCATGATCCAGCCCGCCTGAGATCTTTGTGACCCGAGTCACTGAGTAGGCAACATGTAGCGATCATCAAGCCTTCAACCCGCCATTCACTGCGCAACCCGAAGCATTAAGGGCCGGCCAGAAGTGTCTGCCTTTGTGCAAGGCTTGTGGACTTGCACTCTGTTGTAAGTGAACTGGTCAAGATGATTCCCAGGACATCTTGTAAATCACTAGTCTTTGACAATCTCCCTTATCCCATGTTATTGTACTTGAATCTCATTTCCTGTAATTGTACATCATATACAGTAACACCCCTTGTGTCAATATCATTTGCTTTTTCCATGTTATATATGTTGAATCTTGCTCTGTGGAACGTTCCTGCTTAAGCCTTGCATGTTGAGTAATACATTGTAATAGTTTTAGTGCTTAGGCTTAGTCTGCTGAACCTGTATTCAGCTCTGTGAACTTCAAGTCTGATAATCTTGTTCACTGAATTTGATTATCCTTCTTGAGTTCAGTTGATAGTTCAGTGTGCTGTTGTTTTGATCAGCTGTGTGTATTGTCTGTTGAGTTTGTATCATCTTGTAATCTGTTGTATATTTTGATTTTCTTAGTAGTCAGCTGAGTATCTCAGTCTGCTGTAATCTGTAGTCAGCTGATTTTTTTACTGCTTTGTAATCTGAACTGTTTGTAATCTGGACATTGGACATTTGTTGTATCTATCTTGTCTGTTCTGAAACTGATCATTTGTTTTCCTTTTCAATCAATCAAGTAATTTGATCTTAGGTTTGTTAATTAATAGTTAATCATATAAGTTTATTACACACTTGCTTCCAATTGTCTTAAACGTGTTTAACTTGCTCATACAATCTAATTTAATCTTAAAGAACTCACATCTGTGTTAAAAAGTTTTAAAACCCTTGATTCATTCAACCCCTCTTCTGAATCAAGCTGCTCATCGATCCTATCAGAGCGGGTCACCTAGTGATCAAGTCTTTGATAGTACTTGTTTGATTGACTGCTTTATTATTCGTTGATTTACACTTGGTCTCCAAGTTTTGTTTTGCAGATCAATATTTCGATCAAGTGATCAACTCGGTTTACATCTCTTCGAAAGGTTCACTTTCAGATTCTTGTTAACCCCCCATTCTAAATCACGATGTGCATCGATCCAACAAGAGTTAGGTAAATTTAGCTTTTGATTTTACCTTCTTTTGCAAGTTGGAGCTTAATTTCTTCATTTTGGGCAAGAACTTGTATGAGTATTTGATCAACTTCAATTTCCGCTGTTTAGTAATTAGTTTCATCTCGATTTTCAATTTCATAGCTTTAATTACTTGTTTGGATGTTGTTTTCTTCGTTATCGTGCATAGGTAACATAGTTAAATTATGTGAAAATTGATGAAATCTCTCTCTAATTGGTGAAATTGGGAATTGACAGTGCTTAGTTGTTGTTATATCGATGAATTCGTGTCTTAGAACATGATCTTAACATGTGAATTAGATTGTACACCTAGTTCATGATCGCATACACACCCTTTATAAATGTATGTTGCGAAGGGTGTGGGAAAAAGGGTTTTAAGATCGTTATGTCTAATTGACTAAGTTGTTTAGATTCAATTACGTATCGAGGTTTGTTGGTCTGAATCGAGCGGGTCTAGAGCTTAATCTTGTCTTGGTTAGTTAAATCCTTAAATGCGTACTGTTAATCCGGATAACGGGTGTTAGATTGTTGCATTAGTGTCTAGCACCACTTTAGGAGTTTGCACCACGGATTTGTCGATATACACCTTAAGATGGTTGGTTGGTAGAATCCCATTCCCGATTATCAATTAGATAGGCGAGAGTAGTTAATTGAATCATGGTTTAGCTGTGTTCCCTTTCCCTATTACTTTTAGTTTTAATTACGTTTTAGTGTTAAACATCACGTACATGTTCCACATTTGGTTGACATAAAATAAGTACGAAAATAACTTTGGCATTCGATTGATTCCTCGTGGGATCAACTTTGCTCGTCACTGTTGTACATCCGATCTGATACTCTGTCGGTTAAAGTTGGATTGCCACTGTTTTGGCCATTGGTGTTCACAATTGAGACTGATACCCTTGATGGTGCAATGATATAATCAACCCAGGGGTACTCTCATTAAGATTGAAGATTGAAGATTGAATTTTACAATATACATCAAGATTCCTTTTTTCCAATCTCCCCAAATAGCAACCAAAAGAGGGTGCTATGTATTCGACATATGCGTCTGCAAAAATGTAGTAATGTTGAAACACCAATGGCATTTGAAAATCTCAGAGAAACAGCAAGGCATTCTTAAACTAAAGTCTGTTCTTGTCTGAATTAGTCAAGGCAACTGCTATATATCATTTCGAATGAAAGTTGTTGTGCTTATTGGACAAAATTTTGGACAGGAGCAGAAAGTTTAAGTTCATGTGCAGCCTGGAAGTAATCTGCAGCCTGTTGCGTCGAACCTTCAATCTGAGACAACGATCCGAGGTACAACCATGCATCGTGATTTCTCGGTTCAATACGCACAGCATTCATTAGCAAGCTTCTTGCATTAGGTAAAGACGTTGTACCGATCTTCATCAAGACTCCGGCAGTTGAAACCATACTTGGAACATAGTCTGGTTCAAGTGTTAATGATTGCGAGAATGCAACAAGTGCTTCTTTGTATTTTTCTTGAGCCACCATCAAGATGCCTGTAATTTTTACCAAATTATTGTGAATAAACTAGTATATCAGAAGAAGCAGATTTTGTGGCACTATATCTTACCTGTTGTGTACCAAACCCGGGGGTTGAACGAGTCTGATGCCTTAGCTTTGTCTATACAAATTTCGGCATCTCTCCATGACTCGAGATCTGAGTAAATTTTAGCCAAATCAAGCCAAACATCTACTTCCAATCTTTTGACTTGTGACTCCTGCAAATTAGCAATTAAATCCTCCTCAAATGAGTTTGATACTGAATTAGATCTAGATTTCACTAATTGGAAAACAATTCGAGATTTCTAAGAGCACCTCATCTTCTGTGTTAAATATTTTATGTTGTTTCTGAGATTGAACTAGTCCAAGTAAAACCCTGTACGTCTCTATAGCTTGCTTAGGCTGTCCTTGAGCTGTTTGAAGAAATGCTTTCAAGTGTAGTAGTTCGAATTGCTCAATGCTAGAAGTCTCGCCTAAAGCAAGATCGACAATGGCTTCAGCATCTTTAAATCTCTGTTGTGCAGATAATATTAAACATAAAAGCTTCCATCCCTTGACTGATCCTGCACCCACCATTTCTGAATACATCATGGTGTTCTCAAAGGCTGCATCCAGGTTTCTTTGAACAGCATTTTCCAGCCCGAGATTGAACGCAGTTTCAGGATCTTCCTTGAAAATTTCAGCAGCAATTTTAAGAGATTTTAGGATTCTTGACCGAAGTACATTCTTTCGCTATCTGACATAGAATTTCTTTCGGCATTTCCATAACAAATTCCAATGTATTTGTGAGCCTGTCCCAGCAAATGCTGATTTTGGTTTGTGGTGGCTACACGAATGACTCTGCTGGCAAAATCAATTCCTTCCTGAGAATAATTTGGATCTTGAGAACATAGTTTTGCTGCCAGCAAGAAAGCCGGTAAACTAGATTCAAGTTTAGTTTCTGAATTGCTGGCTACTTTCTTTAATAGATCAATCGCCACCTTATTCTGACCTGCAGCACTGTAGGCAAGAGCAAGAAAGTACCACCTCTCTGCTCGGCCATAGTTACCGGGAAGTAGTTGCTCCAAACGATCAGCCAAGCACGTATATTGCCCAGAAACTGTTAGTGCATAGGCCAAATGTTCAAGAACTTCAGGATCCCAATGTATTTCTCTAGTTACCACCTTTTGAACGAGGATAAACAGTAGGAGGATTGCTTCCTCCATATTGTCTTCTGGAAAAGCCTTTCCAAAGAATTTTGAAAGAGGTTGAAGGCTTGTTTCAACGCCTCCATAAATAAGCATAGCAGCTAGATCTTTCTGTACACTTGCCAGTGTTTGAGGATGCAAATTCCAGGGCTTTGCTAAAGCCCTTCTATATGTAGTTACAGCCTCTTCTAATGACCCTGATTTTACCCACAGCTTTGGAAGCAACTCTAACGCGTTGTGAAACATCTCCTGCAATTTGCATTCTTCATTAGCTCCCTCAGGCATTCCACTGGGCAGTGCAGAATCAACAACATCAAGGATTATTTTGCACTCTTTTGCAGCCTCTGTAAGCATCCAGAACCCAAAGCAAAGGTATATCAGTGACAACTATACCGTATTTTTAACTCACGTAAGCATAATATTTGACTTAATAAGTGGTTTATATTAGTATGAGAGAAAATTTGCTTAAAAGTTTGAAAGAATTTCATCTATCATTGCATCTTCTGCTACAAAATTCTACAAGGATTCAAATTAAAGACAATGATCCAAATGAAATGAGACTTTTACCTTTAATCCGCCCGAGCTCCTCCAAAGATTTGGCTTTAAGCAGAACAGCTTCAAGCAATAAACTTACAGAGTGCAATGACATTACCCCAGAAAGTGATTTTTGTACTTTGGGACGTGATTTTCGTAGCATGAGTCTTTGCTCAATAGCCTTGGACATCCTTGGTGACAAGGTTTTAATGTCAATACCTTGAAATACTTGAAGGGCTGCGTCGAAATTTCCTCTTTGGTATTCAAGCCTGCCCAAAAGAGCTCTAGCTTCCTGGAATTTCAGAACCCAAATTTTTAGTAAACAAAATGTAGAGAGGCTAGCAACCTTTAACAAATCTGACTTGCTTCAACAATAACCACTTTCTCTTAACTTATTTTTAGAATGAATATGGGAAAAGATTAAGTTAGCTTTTATCAGTGAAATCCCAATGTCAAGAATTAGCATACATATCAGTTTGGAGGAGGAGACCCGTCTGCCTGTGGATCACAAAGCACGAAGCAAAGCTTTAGTTTGTGCAAAGAAAACTTTACCTTCTCCTGGCTAATATGAAAAGCAAAAAGTAATCTTAAAGAGTTATTTTGTGATGTCAATGAAAGAATCAGAAGAATAGTCTCATCTCATGTATAAAAAAGTTCAAAGTAATGTTTACCTCATAATTCAAGGAGAGAACTTCTTTCAAAGTGGATTCAGCTTCATCCACCTGGGCATCTTCCAATTTAGAATCCCAATCACCAGTTAATGTTCTTGACAAAACCCCACTGGCTGAGAAATCCCTTGTGGCTAGTGACTCCGGTGACTGTGGTGCCGGCTCTTCCAACTTGAATCTCTCCCCTGAACAATAGCACAACATTTTCCCCAAGAAATTTGTCTAGTACCCAATAATTCTTTGTTCAATCACCTGCATTGTGTTATCTGAAGAACAATTACAACATAAAATGATATGTGATTTCTCTTACACTAAGAAATATTGAAATTGAAGTACACACCATCAGCTTTTAAACAGATTAAAACCGAAATGAAATGAAAATGAAAACCCCAAATCCCAAAAACGAAAAACAAAAGTAGACAGCACAGTGAAAGTCAAAGAGAGAAATCAATACGAGGGAAAAGATGAAGAAAAACTGGCAAAACAATGAAGATAAAAAGCGCTGTGAAATTACCTCACAAATAATGCAGCACAAAAAAAAAAAACAAAAGAGGTCAGTGATAACAGGCAAGAAAGCAACCTGTTTGATAAATAAGGCTGTTTTGTTTCTCTGTTTACTATTGTATTGCTTGGGAATGTATATATAATCTAATGTGAGCAAGGAGTTTATATTTTATTTATTTTAGGAAATGAGCCAGGAGTTTTGATTGGGGAAGACCCGATTGAAATTTTCATTTAAAAAAAAACAAAAATTGACAGTCGCTGCAATATTAAATTATAAAACTATACTATTTGTTAAGAAAGTTGATTGGAGCAGAGAGCAAAAGGACAGGTGCACAATGGTCAGCCATTGGCCACTCACGTTACCGGTGAAATTTTTGTACGGTGACTGCATCCATCCGTGTGTGGAGTTGTCGTATGATTTAATTTGAATCAAACAGATTAAATCTAGAATGAAAATATAAGGTCTATATTGAACTATACGGCAGCTCCACACGCGGATGGATGGAGTCGACCTACAAGAATTTCTTGTGCTACAGAATGAGCAGCTGTACTGTGTGGAGATTCTTTGCTCTATAATGTGCACAGTTTTATTGGTTTTTTTTTTTTTTTGAAAAATAGTTTTATTGGTTTGAGAAGTTTGTTGTTATCACATGGCTTTTAGTAATATTTAGGTACGTGCATGATTTTTTTTTTTTTTTTGGGAAAATTATGGATAATGACGGCTTTTGAAATATTTTTGAGTAACATGACAGCTATACATTTTTTATAGAGAGAAAGACAACTTTTATATTTTTTATAGTTTGAAAAACAAAACCAAAAATTAAAAAAAAAAAAAAAAATAAAAGTCCGAGGCGTCTACACTCTACATGCTCCAGTTGTTGTTGTTGTTGTTGTTGTTTTTTTTTTCCTTTTGATCTAGAGATCCAAACGCGATAAAAATTTAATTGAATTTTTTAATTTTTGATGCTCTTCATTTTGAGACTTGATTCGATATAATTACATCGTTTTAGTGAGATTCATCGTCGAAATTCACTCAGATGAATCTCCCCAGGTGAATCTCGAAAATCGGTGAATATCGATGATTAATTTCGAACAATAGTGAATTTTGACAGCGGATTTTCTGAAATCACCTCGGAATATGTTGAATGTGGTCTTAAAATAAAGAGCATGAAAAAATAAAAAAATTGGTGACAGAATTTTCAAATTTGGAGTCGTAGATTGAAAGATATGAGTATTTAAAAAAAATAGATGAGAGAGAAAATATGTTAAGTTTTTTTTTTTTTTTTTTTTGGGAAATGGCGCCAGAAAAATAATAAAATAAAAAAAAATAGTTTTATCCTTTATGTAAAAGTTTCAAAAACCTATCATTCTGCTTAATTAATAAAATGTTGATGTACTTCTCTCACGTTACCTCTATTTTTTTTTTTTTCAGTTTTTTCCAAATGGTTTTTCTTTTATTTATGGCAGCTGGTAATGCCAGGAAAAAGGCAACTTTTTACAATAATAGGAGCTTGACTAAAATGCCCTTTTTATTCTTTTTTTTCCCTTGTTTCCTGCTCCTATTTTTCATCCCATGGAGTGCTCCCAACGACCCATCTTCTTCCTTTACACGATTCTTTTCTTCCCCAACATCGTTCTTTCCTCCTCATTTTCTGTTATGTTATCCAAATAAGAAAAGGAATCTAATTTCTAATTTCTATTTTTTTTTTGGTTGCTAAAACTAACCTATTTTGCCCCTATCCCCTAAAACCTTCAACCGCCATTAATATTTTCATGATTCTTTCAAGTAAATGGGTTAAAGATGTGGGTTGTGGGGAGTCAAAACATGCAGTTTCAACTTGAAACTGCATGTTTTGACTTTCAACTGCAGATACAATCAGCCAAAGCAAGAGATCATCAGAAAAAGATGTTGTTGAACCCCACAAATGATGTGAAAATCCCGGAAAAATATAAGAATAAAATGCAGAGATTATTGCTAAGCTTGAAAAGATTGGAAATGATTTCGATCATGAGGCTGTCCAGAGTTCTGCAGAGGCTAATGTCAAAGGAAAAGATGATGAGATTAATGCTGATGACGATGGTAATTGGTAAGAAGGAAGAAGAAGAAGAAAACCCGAAAAAAAAAAAAAAGAGGATGTTGTTGAAGTTGAGCCAATAAAGAAAGAAAAAGAGGTGGAAAAGGTGAAAGAAAATGAAATCAAAGAGGTTAAATCTCCTTGAAATCTGTTGGTCTTGGCGGTCTGATTCTGTGAAATAGCCTGATATCATGGTGGGGATAAATGGTCCATGGATTGACTTACGACTTAAGGGTAAAATAGGCAACATAAGTTAATAAAAAGGGCATTTTGGTCAAGCTCCTGTTATTGTAAAATGTTGCCCTGCCTCTACTGAAAAGGGCCCTGGCCGTACCAGCTGCCTTATTTTATTTATAATCACACATTTAAAAATAATAATTTGTCTGAAATGTATTATTAAACGACAAAAATATCATTTTCTTTCTTTTGAAAATATTCGCACATGTCAAATATTAATGTTTAACAATTATATGGTATGTAAAAAGAGTGCATCTCGTCGCTTTCCATTGCAAAAATGACTTTTGGGTTGTTTTAACATTGGAAAGTGTGGTGAGGGATGTCTTTAGGTCGTGGGAGTGTGATGCGATTTTGAACACTCCGATTGCATATGGACACCACATGGGTATGTGCATTTGTCATTATGAGCGGCGGGGATCTAAACGGTCAAGACGGGCTACACCGTCAGGGGTATCGGGTACGCGTGCTTCGACATCAAGCGAGCATGTGGCGGCACTGTTGGTCTGTTGTTGTTCTGCCGCGCATCCAACATTTTCTCTGGCGGTGCTTACACGATTGCTGGGAGCAGGCGGGTGCCTGGCATGTGGTTCTGAGGATGAGTCTATGGCGCATACTGATGCTGCCAGAAAATGGGCTCACCCACGTTGCGCCTATGTTAGTAATACCATCCGCAACGGAAACCATTTAAGAATCTAGATCTATAAATTACACGTAATAAAATAACTAGATCTACATTTACAAGGGGGTTGTAGAACATACCTCTTGGATCTCAAAATCCAAGTAGAAGAACCGCAATAGAAAGATTAAAAGATTGTGTGAAGAAAGCACCACGATCTTCCGTGACGTGTGATCCAAGCAACTCCGGTGGAAGGAAATTTCGCCTCGAATTCTTCCGATATGCTACCGGAAAAAACCTCCAAGATTTTCCTCAACCCTTGGTCGAAATTTTCTTCTCCTCACCAAGAGGTGAAGTCGAAATTATGCTTGGTGTTTTTGCGCAGAGAACCCTCTTTATATGTGAGAAGAATCATTGTCATAAAGATTTTATTTTGCAAATAAATAAATCCAATAAATAAAAATAATCCCATAATATTCTGTAACAAATCAGAATAATATTTATCTTTATTTCTTACCATAAATATTTATCCAATAAATATTTTGTGCATAATGTCTTAAAACAATTTCTTGTTTCCTAAAACATGGGGGGGGCGAAAATTTTATTTGTGACCTAGTCACAATAATTTCGACTAACACACCAAATTGAAGCAAGAATTATGAAAAATGTCTTTTTCACATATTTAATTGTTTAGCCTTAACTAATTTAATAGTTCACTAAACAATTAATTCACATATCGTTTTAATTAAATTCCAACAAGAACTAAATTAATATTATTAGGATTCGACGTCCGAGAATAGCTATGCTTATATTGGAGGCACGTCGGGACCATGGACTAATAATCAGCAAATTCCGATAAATCAAATAAATAATTATCTTACTTAACAAAATAATTATATTCGATAAATCAATCACAGAATACGCCACCATAATCCCTGATCGCACTCCTCCGATTATGAGATTATATTTATCTCCTCACGAGAATGATAATAAGCGTCCATTGATATAATCATTACATATGGATTAATCCTCCATAAATGTTTCATTCTAAATCGGGAAGTTACCGTTAACCCTTTTAGAACCTCTTATCCTTATTTACCATTAACCCCTAAAGTGATCAATTAATTCATACAACTCACCTGGTAGCTAATCACCGTAATATGAACTCATGGATCGATCAATTTCTAGGATTAACAAATAAGTGGAATCGTTTATCTACTTCCGAAATGGAAGGAATGGATTCCAGATTCGTGATAACACGACTACTCACTCAATCCAATATAATGCCAAGACGGGTAATTCAGATCACGGACTTAGTGTAATCTTTAACCGTCAAGTCAAACCTTATATTGATTCAAGCAGTTGACTGTGATCACTTCAGGATTAAGATATATCCATAAATATGATCATCGATTGATTCGATAAGACTTCTCGATCACGGAATTATATCGTGAACTCTAATCAAATCGGTCCAAATACTATATGATATATCTATCATATATAAATGCCCCACTAGGTTCTCTTAACCGAAAGTCCGGATAAGACAATCACACCTATTGTGTTCTGGGCGTATTAATAGCACGTTAAAGGAGAGACCCGATACTCTCGATTAACTTCACTACGGGCTAATTGTATTTTAAGTATATCTTCACTAACTCAATCCTCCCGTGTATATCCCATACACTGAGTTAAGTGATTACATAAACGATATACTTTAGGGTTTTCTGCAGTGTAAATACTATTGTCACATCGGTGAATATGAGAATAATAAATATGAATAATAATATCATTTCATTTATTAAATAAAACAATTACAAAATTGTCTTTCGGGCATCACACCTAACAATCTCCCACTTGCACGAAAGCATGTGATTAATTGTTTTAGAGCACACCCTATTATTTAAAATACAACAAACTACATCTCCCACTTGCTCTAAAGCAATGGAGAGCCATCCCTTATTCTAGTACCCATTAAGCATATCATAACCATTGCAGATGACAAAGTACACTCCGTCGTAGGATAGGTCAGTGACTCGGGGAGTACCTACATCTAAATATCATGGGCCTTAATGATTAGTCAGGTTGTCGGCTCGAGACGATCCGTAGAATCGAAACGTTACCGGTCCATCTCATCATGTGGTACCTTCCCAATATGCTTTTGACCTCTAGTGATTTCGAAAATCCTTATAAGCTACCCCTTCATCTTTTGCACAATGATGTGGTATCGGCTTCCAAATGTAGAATCACTCCCAGATATGAAAAGGAAATCCTTAAGCTATATCGCCTCTCTAGCTACTACAAAAGCCGCTAACCACCCAACTAGTTAAAGTCGAGTTGGCGTTGCTGGATTCCTCCAGGCAATAGTTTCAACACAAGAGTAAACACTGAGCCCGAGATCGACTTAACGAACGTCCTCAATCTGACTTAAAGTCAAAATCAGTGTATCACACATATCCAAGTTCACACATGAATATGTCCGCATATTATTCCTCGTTCTCTTCAAGATACTAAAGGACATACTAAAATTGCTTTGTTAACCGCCGAATCTAAGATTCGATCAAAGTTGACGTTCAATAACCTGACCATCTCTTACCAGAAAGAGAATCTATCCCATTTCTCTTGATCCGAAGATTTAGAAAGTCATTCCTGAGGCATAGGGTAGAACTTCCTCATTGAATGTTGCATACACAGATCCATCATCTTAACCAATAAGATGGATGGGAAACCAGTGACTGATTCTAATGAATTCGACCGAGTCAAACTCTTTAGAATGTTTGTCCAAATCTCTGCTTGAGAATTGTGGCATTGTCGATTTCGACTTGAGATAACACACCCATGTTGATTCCAACTGGTGCCGTGTTATCCTTCACAAACACTAATGTATATATTCACTCTTTTGTACTAAAATTGATATCCAGTCTATAAAAGACTTATCAATATTCTCGTCAAATCCACATATTGTAGAAATATATGACTTCCAATGACCGAGAGGTTTGCTTTTTATCCACAAAGGACATAAGCCTTGATAGTCATCCCGTCATAAGTTTATAAGGCAATACCCTTCATTTGAATGAATCCCGACTCCGCTTGTTTGGCAAGAAAATCTTAGGGAATCACCCCTATTTTCTGTTTTTGAACGAAATCATGCAATACTAAGTGGTAAGAGAGTCCAAGGTCTGATTAACTCTCTACTTCTTAGGGAATTACTCCTAGACCACTCAAGCTTTGCTCTGAAAGATAAACTTTCCTATTCATTTTACTCTTTTCCGTGTAGATCCAATTACTCCCACTGGGCCTGAGACGCTCAGGTGGTTCTACAAGAGCATGAACAGAACTGGAGTACCAAACTCCATTCACAGGGTTATGGCTATTAAACCAACCTCTATTATCAGAATCCTATACTGCTCATAAAAGAGCCATAGGTCAATCGATCCTCAGACTACAAAGTCCGCAGAACCTGTAATGGGTAATGGATAAACCATACTCCCAATACTTACTGGGTGGATCAAAATTCTGATCTAGTTTAGTAGTGTTTTAGTGTTATCACCAACAACCGATGTTGGATGTGGTCTGATTTTAATCAGTTAGTAACTACCTTGAGTAAATGTACTTCAAGGTTCAAGGTTTTGCTGTTCATGGACTCTATCCGAAAGGATGCAACAGTATAACTGTCCTTTCCAGATTTCAAGAATCCTATATCTAACCTTTATACACAATTGGTTAAAAGATATATCACGAATGGTCATTGACCGAACGTATGCGCAAACTTCCTAGTCTTACCTTCAAGCACCGTGTGCTAAATGCTTATATTTATGGAAGTGGGGTGAACCGAATCCACACCTTATCCGTAAATTCTAGAGCATATTCTAGGTAGACTTCTCGGTCTTACATTTCAATGTAGACCGTTATTTCGCTTCCAATATCTTTATTGAGTTAAGCAGTGTATTGTAGCACATCTAAAACTATGTAAGGCAATTTAACGGTTTCCAACTTAGTGAGAACATGTCACAATAAGGCAGACTGGGCATCAGTCTCGAGGACTATGAATGGCCTATTATGAGTATAGAATACTCTATCTCTGTTGAAAACAGAGAAACCTCAAAATATTTTGGATAACCTTACCGGAGTGTTTGACTAGTTATCAGACAAGAAGTCACTACTCAGAAGCTCCTACTAGCTCGTATCTTTCATCAGACCCCGAAGGTCGTCATGAACAAGCTATGTTACTTCTTTATAACCATTATCCTTTCCCGATTGAAAGGAAACTTAGTCATTGAACCTTTGAGACAATATAACCAGACTGGGAGAAATGAATCACCCTGAGACAGTCTTCAGGTTTTGTCTTTTAGGGACTATGGACTAACTATGGAATATGAAGAAGCGTTTATCTAAATATTGAAACCAATTGCTTTTAATAGTTCTTAAGATGTGTTCTATATACATATTTCAGCAGTTCTAAGTGGTTTTGACTTTATCAAACAAAAGTCCGAGTCTTGGATTCGTACTACAAATGGTATATTCACAATCTATACGACAAACAAATTATCGAATATAAGGTAAATCCATTCGTTCCAACGAATCTTAAACCGAAAATAAATTTTCTGCGATATCCAAGGATTGAATCCAAGATTCATTTCCTTATATCACTCTCACTATTCTAGCTAAATTTAACTGCCCGTTGTTTACTCCTTTAATCGTTAAATGCACTGCTACCTTGTTCTTCCAAAGAACTTAGCTCGAGAAAATCGCCCAGGATTCATAGGTTGGTGATCCAAAATCACCGCCCTTATCCTATGATTTTGATTAATTAATTTTCGGTTCAAATTTTTTAAAGTTTTCTCAGTTTAGATAACTAACACTTTTAGACATATTCTCCCATTCTTGACTTTCCGTGAATGGAAACAGTCTTGAACCAGCGGTTCGTTTGAGTAGACACTACTCTTGAACCGTGGGATGTCTTATTTCGAGTGTTACTCGTCGGGACTTCTCGGATTTTTTAATATACCAGAAAAAACAACAAATCATAACATTAAAGCTCCCACTAGTTTATCGGTTCCAAATACCGTCTAACGAGCAATGCTTTATTTTTATGATTTTCCGATTTTTTCGATTTAGAAAATCTTTCGTACATAGTTCCAATGTTTCCAGAAAAACAACAAATCATAGAACTCCCACTAGTTCATCGATTCCAAATATCGTCCAACTAGCGACATTTCATGACTTTCCGGTTTTCCAATTAGAACGGTTACGTGTGTAGTCAGTTACACTTTTCTAATAATCTAGAAAAACAACAAATCATAAAGCTCCCACTTGTTCATCGATTCCAAATATCGTCCAACTAGTAACACTTCATGATTTTCCGAATTTTCAATTAGAAAATTACTCCTGTAATCACTACACACTCAAAATTCACTAGAAGAATTTCAAAGTCCGAAATCACCTTTGATCAAACTAAGTTTGTCTTCCGTTTGACTCGAATGACACTAGTGACATACCTATATGTCACTCTGGTTTTTAAAAGGCTTAAGAGGAAATATCTCTTCCGAAAATTAATTGCATTATCGATTAACTAGTTCAACATCCTAGTTACTTTCCACTTTTTAAAGAAGTCAATACTAGTCAATTATAAATTTAAGCAATTTAGTAAGAGATATAAAGTAAATAAAATGACATATATTAATTCAAGTTTAACACTACTATATTATTTTATTTTAGGAATTGTAAACTATAAGTAAGTCTACTCTACCATTCCAAGGTTTTAACATCGCATCTCAGTGCCGCCGTAGGGTAGGTCAAAGAGATGACGGTTAAATCGAGACAATCTCATCAATGAATAACTTGTGAGAATCGAACATCCCACGAGAATCGAACATCCCACGAGAATCGAACATCCCTTTATTCATTGACTACCTTCCTTTTTTAGCCTAGATATTATCAAAAATATCCTTTATGAGTGTGACCTACTATATCGGATCTCTTAGGTACGCCCCGAGTGTGCCGTCGTAGGATAGGTCAATGACCCGACGAGTACCCGGAAATCGTATCCTTTCGGAGACCAAGCCATGAATGTTGATAGGGGTGAACACCATCCGTAGAGGGACGAAATCAAAGCGCCGCGAGGCGTCACCCTTCTCTCACTTACTTGTATCTATAGTAGAGGCCGTGGGGTTGGCTGTCGCCTCCCCCGCTCCCACTCAATATTTTGGAAGTGGTGGTGGGTTAACTAACCACGTCTTTTTGATGTTAACATAAAAGCACATCAAATCAAGGATTCGAATGGTGTCGGTAACGTAGGCAAGCCTACCCGCCCTATTCGTTGGAACATATGTGATGAGCCGGACGAAGTCGGGTCAAGAGAGCCCCATTGAGATAAGAAGAATCACCCTCCGCTCGCCGGTGTAGCTTAGTCTTGCCGGACCCCGTGCATACATCACACTAGGAGGGGTTAAGTCGGTCGAGCCAAGCTCGATTGACCACCCAACCTATAGGCGAACCGCTTTTATCCAAGATTTATTGTTCTTTTACCATCATTCAATCTCGTAGACACTACGAATCGAAGACGTGATCTCGTTTGAGCTTTTAAGGCTGTTCACCGAGAACACACACCGAAAGGCTTAACAATTCATAACCCGTCCTCGGATCTTTAATTAGTTACTAAATTAATTAATTACCACGTATTAATTAAATTTCAACTAATTACGCGAGTTTGTATACATGCCTATTTTAATTACCAAAATTAAAATTCTACATGTATGCATGGAGTGGATTTATGATATGATGACGTCACAAGCAATTCGATTTTATATCTATTTTATGATCAAAGACATAAAAATAAATTGCGGAAAATTTAAACACCGAGATGGATCGTTGGTACCCCCGACTAACCTATTTTCAAAGGAAAAGTAAAACTAATTCTAAGTCTTCAAATCTCGATCTTCGATCTTGATTTTGAAACTTCCGGATCTCAAACCTTCGAACTTGACACGAACCACTTAACGATTTATGAGAGGAGGCGTAATATACCAATATATTTAAAATATATCTATATTATCAAATTGTTATATAAAAAAAACATTTTTTTTTAAACAGGTCACGGGGAAATATATATATATATATATATATATATATATATACTGTTTTTTCTTTTTCGGCTGACCTAATTTGATCAACTAACCCAAAATTTTTGTGCCGCATGCAAAAAAATAGCCGTGACCAAATTTTTTTGCCGGAAAAAAAATAAAAATAAAACAATCGGCCTCCTCCCGTTTTTACCTTCTTGATGATCTTCAACACCATGATCTTCGTCGTCTTGAACCCGGAACCAAAAATAAATACAAAAGGTACTACCTTTTACAATTTTTCGCATGACATAAAATAAATTACACATCCTATGCTCAATTGATACTAATCAAAAAAGCTACAAAATAGATCTACGGGTAAACAATACCAACCCCAATCCATCTCTTCAAACCACAACAATCCCAACATAAAAAAAAATTATGCATGCATCGGCCCCAAGAAAAAAAATTGGGACACAAAAAACTACATGTTTTCCACTCCTAGATCTAATATTTTATACGTATAAATATGGATCACCAGGGCTCTGATACCACTGTTAGTAATACCAACCGCAACGGAAGCGATTTAAGGATCTAAATCTATAAATTACACGTAATAAAATAACTAGATCTACATCTACAAGGGGGTTGTAGAACATACCTCTTGGATCTCAAAATCCAAGTAGAAGAACCGCAATAGAAAGATTAAAAGATTGTGTGAAGAGCACCCACGATCTTCCGTACGTGTGATCCAAGCAACTCCCGGTAGAAGGAAATTCTCGTCTCGAATCCTTCTGATATGCTACCGAAAAAACCTCCAAGATTTTCCTCAACCCTTGGCGAAATTTTCTTCTCCTCTCAAGAGGTGAAGTCTAAATTATGCTTGGTGTTTTAGGCTTGATAACTCTCTTTATATATGAGAAGAATCATCATTCTCTCCAAGAATTTTATTTTGCAAATAAATAAATCCAATAAATAAAAATAATCCCATAATATTCTAGAACAAATCTAGAATAATATTTATCTTTATTTCTTACCATCAATATTTATCCAATAAATATTTTGTGCAATGTCTTAAAACAATTTCTTGTTTCCTAAAACATGAGGGGGGGCGAAATTTCTTATTTGTGACCTAGTCACAATAATTTCGACTAACACACCAAATTGGGCCAAGATTATGAAAAATGTCTTTTTCACATATTTAATTATTTAGCCCAACTAATTTAATAGTTAACTAAACAATTAATTCACATATCGTTTTAATTAAATTCCAACAAGAACTAAATTAATATTATTAGGATTCGACGTCCGAGAATAGCTGTGCTATATTGAAGGCACGTCGGGGACCATGGACTAATAATCGTGCTCCGATAAATCAAATAAATAATTATCTTACGAACAGAATAATTATATTCGATAAATCAATCACAGGAATATGCCACCATAATCCCGTGACTGCACTCCTCCGATTATGAGATTATATTTATCTCCTCACGAGAATGATAATAAGCGTCCATTGATATAATCATTACATATGGATTAATCCTCCATAGATCAATTCATTCTAAATCGGGAAGTTACCGTTAACCCTTTTAGAACCTCTTATCCTTATTGACCATTAACCCTCTAGTGATCAATTAATTCATACAACTCACTGGTAGCTAATCAGTGTAATATGAACTCCATGGATCGATCAGTTTCTAGGATTAACAAATATGGGAACTGTTTATCTACTTCCAGAACTGGAAGGAATGGATTCTGAAGAGAGTTTGAGAATGTGATAAACACAAGAGTAAACTTCAACTTAATTTATTCATTGAGTAAAAAGATGTATAAATAGATACAATTGAGATAGAGACTAGCTAGCTAGCTTGGCGGCCACTGAGTATGTAGATGTGGGCGGCAAGCATGCAAAAGTAAAAGTAAAAGTTATGTCTATGACATAAAGTAAACTAGAGTTTGACATATTAATTGTTTATATGAATCACAATTAATATGTCTTTTACAATTAAATAAGGTGTACAAAATATTATGCACGAAATCTCGAGGCTCAAGAGATCTCATTGAGTAATATTAATAGTAATATTAATATTTCCACACCCCCCCTCAAATCAGGGTCAGATATGTTGATGCAACCAAGTTTGCTACTTAGTCTCATTTGAACATAAGAGGTGGAATAGCCTTGGTAAGAATATCAAGATTCGATCTGCTGAGGGAACATACTTTGGAGTTGAATAATCTTGGCATCAATCTTCTCCTTCGTAGGAAAGTGTCACAATGTCCACATGCTTGGTTTTATCATGATGGTGGATCTTCCGCCATGCATAAGGCTGAATTATTATCACAACAGAGTGTGATAGGTTGTCTGATTCTTTCAAGTTCGGTCCAGCACCCGTTTAGCCATAGAGCTTCACAAATGCCAAGTACAAGTGCCCTTAGTTCACTTCAAGATCGCTTTGACACACGATGAGGTTGTTTCTTGCTCCTCCAAGTAACTGAGTTCCCCATATATATGAGCAATAGCCTGTGGTAGACCCTCCTGTCAATGTGACATCCAAGCCCAATCGGCATCGGTGTAGACCTTGATTGATCTATCAAGAGACTTGGTGAAGTGTGTGCCTTGGCCAGGAGTGGATTTTAAATACCTCAAGATCCTATTCACTGCATCCCAATGTTGCTCAAGAGGGCAATGCATGAATTGAGTGACCAGATCGACCCATATGCAATATCAGGTCTTGTGTGAGAAAGGTATATGAGTTTGCCTACAAGCCTTTGATATTGTTCTTTCTCGACAAAGAATGTCACCATGCAAGAGGTATGACCTGGGTCTCACTGGAGATACAAAGAGTTTGCATCCCATCATGCCGATTTCCTTCAGAGGTCCAGGACATACTTCCTTTGGGAGACCGAAATGCCATTGGTGTTTCTAGCTACTTCCATACCAAGAAAGTACTTGAGGTAGCCCGGATCTTTAACTTGGAACACCTTTGCCAAGAGAGTCTTCAAGTTCGGATCTCGGTGAGAGTCATCTCAGAAGAAGGATGATATCATCCACATATACAATTAGAATGGACCTCCTCGGTTGGTTGTCTTGACAAACATGGTGTGATCGAGTTGCATTGATGATATCCAAGCAGCCTTTAACCACGAGAGTGAGTTTTCCAAACCATGCCCTTGGTGATTGCTTCAGCCATATAGAGATTTCCTCGGTTGCACACCTTGCCTTGAGTATGAGGATTGATAAAACCAGGGGTGCAGTCATATAAACCTCCTCGGTGAGGTCCCCATTTAGAAAGGCATTTTTGATGTCCAATTGGTGAAGAGGCTACCAAGTTGGACAAACTAGGAAATCGAGACTCGACAAAGTGTTGAGCTTTGCTCTTTGGTGCAAAAGTTTCCTTATAGTCAATGCCATAAGTTTGAGTGAATCCCCTTGCTACCAATCGGCTTTATACTTGTCAATTTTACCATCGACATTGTATTTGATAGTGAATAACCATCTGCAGCCTAATCTGTTTTCTTGCCTTTGGGAAGAGTTGTGAGATCCCAAGTATGATTATCCAGAGAGCAATCATCTCTGTTTTAACAAAGACCTTCCACTTATCATTTTGAAGGGCCTCTCCCGAATATTTCTAGGGATAGAGTGAGAGTCCAGTCCTGTGTAAACATGGCAAAGATAGGAGACAACCGATCATAAGATAAATAAGTATGAATAGAATGATCGCTGCATGATCTTTTCCCTTTCCTTAGAGCAACAGTCCGTCATCCACTTGATGAGAGACGGTGAGATTCGATGGCGAGGTCCAGCAGAGATAATCGGTTCGATAGGTTGCCGAGGTTCCGTTCAAGAGGCTCGGGTCGGCCAGAGACTGGTCGCCAGACTGCCGAGGGTCGAGAATGTGAGTATCCGCAGGATTGAAGGTTATGAGTCCTGCCGAGGTTAGGACTCGCCTTTGAGGGTAAATGGTTTCTTGAGGAACGGACTTAGTTCAATCTCAATCGAGTTTCCATCGAGGACTTGCTCAAGAGAGGTTTTTGTGTAATATGGAGTCCTTTCAAAGAATTTCACATCCATAGAATTGTAAAATTTCTTTTCGGTAGAGAGAGTAACACTTGTAACCTTTCTTGTCCTGTGCATATCCAAGGAAAATGCACTTATGAGCTTTAGGATCAAGTTTACTTGTGTTGAGCATGGATATAAACAAACACAAGACAACCAAAGATCTTTGGAGGCAATTGGGTAATAAGATGAGAGAAGGAGGAGTGTGTGGTCGCCAAGGTTTGGAGAGGAGTTTTGAAACCTAACACTCTGTTTGGGAAGTCTGTTGATTAAATATGTTGCGAGTCAATATAGCTTCACCCCACATGTATTTAGGAACATGTGTAGTGAACATGATTGATCTCGGCCATTTCAAAGCAGATGCCTGTTCTTTCTTTCAAAGAACCCCATTCTGTTGAGGTGTTTCCACACAACTACCGATATGAACAATTCCTCTGTTTGTCAAGAAGTTAATGAGGTTAGACTCATAGTATTCCAGAGCATTATCGCCTTTAAGATCTTGATCTTAGTATCAAATTGGGTGGAGACCATGTGATAAAATTCTTGGAAGATAGGTCCAACTTGATTTGTCTTTCATTAAGAACAACCAAGTGTTTCGGTATGATCATCAATGAAGGTTACAAACCACCTTTTCCCTGTTATACTTTTCACTCTTGAGGGTCCCCATACATCACCTTTGTGAATTAGGGTGAAAGGGAAGAGGGCAAGTGAGGTAACTTAGCATACACAGATTTGGTGAGTTTAGCAAATTGACAAATATCACATTGAAGATCATTAAGATTACATCCTTTAAACAATTCAGAGGATTAAAGACTTTAAATAACCAAAACTTGGATGTCCTAGTCTATAATGCCATAACATGATATTGTCTAGGTTTTGAGTGCAGTGTCGAGGCGATTCTGTCTTGATCTTACTGTCTTCAAGCAGGTTGATCACAAACTTGATCCCTGGCAGTGGTTTAGCTTGCCCAATCACTTCCTGAGAAGAAAGATCCTGGAATGTGCACTGATTCTTATTAAAAACAACAGTCCAATTCAGATCTTTAGTGAGTTTACTGACAGATATAAGGTTACAGTCTAACTTTGGAACAAACAAGACATTCTGTAGATATATCTGATTAGTAAGTTTAACCTTCCCAACACCTTTTGCATAAGAAAGAACCATCGCTAGTCTTAATTCTGTGAATTTGGTTGCATGGCATATATTGGGTAATAAGGTTTTTATTACCAGTCATATGGGAAGAAGCCCAGAATCAACAATCCAAGTCTCATTACTAAGAGGTGAGTAAAATATACCTATTTTAGCATGGAGTGCCCATTTCAGTAGGGGAGCTACCTTCCGATCTTTGAGCAATAAAGGCTTTAAAGGCGAAAGAACCGAGCATTCACCATGTCATTCTCCTCTTCACCGACAAGTTTGCCTTGACTTTCCTTGGTTGGTTTTGAGGTTTTAGAGGGGTAGGTTTGCCATGTAGCTTCCAACAATTGTCCTAGTAACCTCAAAGCATCTTCCCGACATTCAACAGAGGCAAGCACCTTGATGAGGGTTATCGGCAGGGTGTTCAAAGAACATGACTTTCCTCCTGCTTTCTTCATGTTTGACCTCAGCAAACATGGATTTGAGATTTGGGAGAGGTTTTGTGGCAAGAATTCTCCTCTAACATCATCAAGAGTAGGATTCATCCAGTGAGGAACTTGAATACTCTCGCTTTCTATGATGTCTTTATATGAGAAACATCCTTGACATCATTCCAGTGTGAGTTTCCAACATATCTAGGTGTTGCCATGCCTTAGATAGTTGATTGAAATATTGAGTTCTGAGACATATCTCCTTGTCTCAGTTTTGAATCTGAGCTTGAGTTCATAGACTTTGGATGTATTGTCCTTTTTTGAGTAAAGGTCTCCGGCATTATCCTGCATTTCCTTAGCGGTGTCATACATCATGAAGTTCTCATCGATCTCTTTTGTCATAGACCTCGTGAGGATGGTCATGACTTGGTTATTTTCTGTGTCCCATGCTTCAAACTTGGGGTCGGGCCAGCAGGGCGTGCTTGGAACCTCGATGCAGATATCCCATCTTGCCCTGGCCGGAGATATACATTTTCATAGACCTTGACCATAGCAAGTAATTGTTACCATCAAGTTTATGATTTGTAAAAGAAGAGTGTTCGATTATCCCATCACTGAGGCAAATTTGTGAGTCTACTGAGGAAGATGAAACTTCAGATAATGTTGACATTTTTCTGAAAAAGAACTGAGTTTTGCAGCGGATTTTAGAACTCAGTGAGGCTCTGCTACCATGAAGAGAGTTTGAGAATGTGATAAACACAAGAGTAAACTTCAACTTAATTTATTCATTGAGTAAAAGATGTATAAATAGATACAATTGAGATAGAGAGACTAGCTAGCTAGCTTGGCGGCCACTTGAGTATGTAGATGTGGGCGGCAAGCATGCAAAAGTAAAAGTAAAAGTTATGTCTATGACATAAAGTAAACTAGAGTTTGACATATTAATTGTTTATATGAATCACAATTAATATGTCTTTTACAATTAAATAAGGTGTACAAAATATTATGCACGAAATCCACGAGGCTCAAGCAGAGTCTCATTTGAGTAATATTAATAGTAATATTAATATTTCCACAGATTCGTGATCCGTGATAACACAGACTACTCACTCAATCCAAAGACAATGCCAAGATGAGGTAATTCGGATCACTGACTCGGTGTAATCCTTAACCGTCAAGTCAAACCTTCTATCGATTCAAGCAGCTTGATCTGTGATCACCTCAGATTAAGATATATCCATAAATATGATCATCGATTGATTCGATAAGACTTCTCGATCACGGAATTATATCGTGAACTTTAATCAAATCGGTCCCAAATTTCTATATGATATATCTATCATATATAAATGCCCCACTAGGTTCTCTTAACCGAAAGTCCGGATAAGACAATCACACCTATTGTGTTCAGGCGCATTAATAGCACGTTAAAGGAGAGACCCGATACTCTCGATTAACTTCACTACGGGCTAATTGTATTTTAAGTACATCTTCACTAACTCAATCCTCCCGTGTATATCCCATACACTGAGTTAAGTGATTATATAAACGATATACTTTAGGGTTTTCTGCAGTGTAAATACTATTGTCACATCGGTGAATATGAGAATAATAAATATGAATAATAATATCATTTCATTTATTAAATAAAACAATTACAAAATTGTCTTTCGGCATCACACCTAACAGCCTCTTGGGTAGCTCAGCACTTAGCCAAGGGGAATAGGTCACCTTCAATCTCCTAGTGACGAGCCCTGGGGGCTCGCCCATCCGCTTCCCCTTCACCAACCCTCGTGTGTCCGACCATGGTTGGAGCGGTTCATCTCAGTCTTTGGCAGGTCAGAGATGAACCTGACCCAGAACCCTGGGAGGTCGGCCGAGCTGTCTTCACCGATCTCCTCGGTCGGGCAAGGTCTTTAGACTTGTTAATCTTATGGCCATGGGAGCTTGCTCATGGCCTCCGATCCCTATGAGCCGATCCCATCGCTCTTGTACATCTCTGGAAGAACTTGTCTTTAATCTTATACATCGTATGCCTAATAAATAGATAACTATCATAGAATCTTGAATAATTAAGACTCAGATCTTTATCACTTAATGCTAATATTTGATTACTATAATTATCTCCTATAATCATGGAGATCACTTCATCATAATCTTCTTCCTTATGGAATACGTTAATCAGAGTCAATCATAAGCACGCCATCTTAAACCCTAGGGCCTAAGCCCCTCTATATAAACTGTCCCTAAGGAACTACGAAGACTTGATTCCAATTTAAATAATTGGATACGTAGGCAGCTTGATCATCGTCAAGTGCAGTCTAAAACGAATCAAACCACCCCTTCCCCCATCGTTTTTCTGTGTTCTTGAAGCGTTCTTAGGGCATAATCAAGGAAGTGGATTTGGTTGATTACCCTGACGATTTTTGGATCGTCACATACCTTTTTTGGGTGTGAATTGGCAGCTAGGGTGTGGGAGTAGTCGCCTTTTGTAGAGCTGATACACTCGGGTAGGGCGGCGGATTTTAGAGGTTTCTATGCATTTTAGTGGAGCCAGGGGCGGACGCAGGATCTCAGGTAAGGGGGGCATAAAAATTTTAAAGGCAAATATAGAAATTAAGGAGGGGCAAACTATAAAAATAATACATATATTAGTGCATTTTTTCGGATCAAGAGGGGCAGTTACCCCTCCCCCCTTTTGTGTGTATGTAGGTCCGCCACTAAGTGGAGTGATTGTCGCGTGAGGAGTTGGCAAAGTTGGTATGGTTGATGTGGCATATTTGGAAGACGCGATGTAGTGTTGTTTTCGATAAGCATGTGGTGTATGTGTCGCGGTTCAGCCCTTGGTGCGACACGGGAGTATCTTCAGGCTGTTTCATTTCATTTGTTTCATATTATAGAAGCAATCATATTAGATAATAAAATAAGATTGACTTATTTGGGTATTAAGAAGGATTAAAAGGTACGTATATGTTTAGATGAAATCTCTCATATTTTAATTAAAACATTGTGGTAGGAAATTGGTGTTTTTCTTCTAGTTATTTCATATGTCGTCCAAGAGTTTGATAAAATGCACAAGAGAATAAATTATACTCAAGTACTAGTAAATATGGTGCATATAGTTTGTGACCTATGTTGTGAGTGGTTAAAGATGATAAAATAAAGAATCAACTATGATGAAGTTGATTGTAGGCAAAGGATTGAACCTTGGTAGTTTCTAAATGTGGTATTAAAAACAAGGGTTTGAAACGACCCTCTTAAAGTCGTTTGTACTATGACTATCCTAAAAATGACTTTAAGGAGGTCGTTTGTGGTATAAATGATTTTGATGGGGTAGTTTGTGCTAGAAACATTCGTACTTGGGAAAATTGTGTTAGAAACGACTTCCGTAAAGTCAGTTTTCAACCCTTCTTGAAATGAAATCAATGCTTGTATGTAGTAACAGTATTAAGTCTTTTATGAGTGAACATGTGCCTTGAGTTTTAGTTTGATAGCATGTAATTGAATTGGACTTGTGATTTCGTTTTGTTGTGAAAGTAAGAGTTATGTGGCTTACTAGGCTTGTATGAGTGAGTGAAACTGAGAGGACAGTTTTTAGGTTTTTGCCCTATGTTTTTAACATATGATTTGAATGTTAGTTTGAATCCACATAAAGTTGTGCTCGTTTTTCGTTGTATGCTTGTTACCCTTAACCATAACGTGTAAGCCTAATAACTTGAATTTTAACATGTGTTTGCATCTTTGTATACAGATGAAGAGAGTTTGAGAATGTGATAAACACAAGAGTAAACTTCAACTTAGTTTATTCATTGATATGAGAGGTGTATAAATAGATACAATTGAGAGAGACTAGCAAGCTAGCTTGGGCGGCCACTTGAGTATGTAGATGTGGGCGGCAAGCATGCAAAAGTAAAAGTAAAAGCTATGTCAATGACATAAAGTAAACTAGAGTTTGACATATTAATTGTTTATATGTATCACAATTAATATGTCTATGACATAAAGTAAACTAGAGTTTGACATATTAATTGTTTATATGTATCACAATTAATATGTCTTTTACAATTAAATAAAGTGTACAAAATATCCTGTACGAACTCCTGAGGCTGCTGGGCACCCTGCTGAAGAGAGTTTGAGAATGTGATAAACACAAGAGTAAACTTCAACTTAGTTTATTCATTGATATGAGAGGTGTATAAATAGATACAATTGAGAGAGACTAGCAAGCTAGCTTGGGCGGCCACTTGAGTATGTAGATGCCATGCAAGCATGCAAAAGTAAAAGTAAAAGCTATATGTCTATGACATAAAGTAAACTAGAGTTTGACATATTAATTGTTTATATGTATCACAATTAATATGTCTATGACATAAAGTAAACTAGAGTTTGACATATTAATTGTTTATATGTATCACAATTAATATGTCTTTTACAATTAAATAAAGTGTACAAAATATCCTCAGACGAACTCCCGAGGTCTGCTGGGCACCTCTTTGAACTTCAAGCAGATCTCAAGTAATCTTTGTAATATTTCCACACCCCCTCAAATGGTCAGTATATGTTGATGCAACCAAGTTTGCTACTAAGTCTCTTGAACATAAGAGGTGGAATAGCCTTGGTAAGAATATCAAGATTCGATCCGCGGAGGAACATACTGGAGTTGAATAATCTTGGCATCAATCTTTTCCTTCGAAAGTGTCTCACAATGTCCACATGCTTGGTTTTATCTCGATGGATGGGATCTTCACCATGCATAAGGTTGAATTATTATCACGTTGAGTGTGATAGGTTTGTGAAGTTCATCAAGCACTTTTTAGCCATAGAGCTTCACAAATGCCAAGTACAAGTGCCCCGAGTTCACCTTTCAAGATCGCTTCTTGACACAATAGGGTTGTTTCTTGCTTCTCCAAGTAACTGTGTTCCCCATACATATGAGCAATAGCCTTTGTGGTAGATCGTCTGTCAATGTGACATCCACCCAATCAATCATCGGTGTAGACGCTTGATTGATCTATCAAGAGACTTGGTGAAGTGCAGGCCTTGGCCAGGAGTGGACTTTAAATATCTCAAGATCCTATTCACGACATCCCAATCTTCGCTCAAGAGGGCGTGCATGAACTGACCGACAGACTAACCCCATATGCAATATCAGGCCTTGTGTGAGAAAGGTAGATGAGTTTACCTACAAGCCTTTGATATTGTTCTTTCTCGACAAAGAATGTCACCATGCGAAGAGGGGGTTACTGGGGTCTACTGGGATACAACAGTTTGCATCCCAAAGATGCCGCTTTCCTTGAGAGATCCAATACATACTTCCTTTGGGGAGACTGAAATGCCTTTGGTGTTTCTAGCCACTTCCATACCAAGAAAGTACTTGAGGTAGCCCGGATCCTTAACTTGGAACACTTTTGCCAAGAGAGTCTTTAAATTTTGAATCTCAAGAGAGTCATCTCAAAGAAGGATGATATCATCCACATATACAATAAGAATAGACCTTACGGTTGGTTGTCTTGATGAACATAGTGTGATCTCGAGTTGCATTGATATCCAAAGCAGCTTTGACCACGGTAGTAAGTTTCCCAAACCAGGCTCTTGGGGATTGCTTCAAGGCCATATAGAGATTTTCCGAGTTTGCATACCTTGCCCTGAGTGTGAGGATTGACAAAACCAGGAGGTACATTCATATAGACTTCCTCGGTGAGATAACCATTGAGAAAAGCATTTTTGATATCCAATTGGTGTAGAGGCCACCCAGCTTGGACAACTAGAGAGATCGAACCCTCGACGGTGTTGAGTTTTGCCACTGGTGCAAAAGTTTCCTTATAGTCAATACCATAAGTTTGAGTGAATCCCTTGCCACCAATCGGCTTTGTACTTGTCAATTGTACCATCAAGCATTGTATTTGATAGTGAATAACCATCTGCAGCTAATCTGTCTTTTTTCCTTTTGGAAGAGTTGTGAGATCCCAAGTATGATTATCCAGGAGGCGGTCATCTCTCTTTTAACAAACAGCACCTTCCACTTATCATTTTGAAGAGCCTCCCGAATATTTTTAGGAATAGAGTGAGAGTCCAAGTCTGTGTAAACATGGCAAAGACAGAGACAACCGATCATAAGATAAATAAGTATGAATAGAGTGATCGGTGCAAGATCTCTTTCCCTTTCTGAGAGCAATAGGCCTATCATTAATGTCGTGCAGATCGGGGATCTGTAGAATGCCGAGTGTCGTGAGCTCGTGGTCCGCAGGCTCGGGTCGAAGAGTATCAGTTTGAGTATCGTGTACAAGGGTTTCTTTGAGGATCAAGAGGTGAGTATCGACGCAATCTTGCCGAGGTTAAGAGTTTCTTGAGGAAAGGGTTTAGGTCAATTTCAATTAGGTTTCCATCAGTGACTGCCTCAGTGGACTTGCTGTAGTAAGGAGTCCTTTCAAAAAATTTTACATCCATAGAATTGTAAAATCTCTTTTCGATGAGAGAGTAACACTAGTAGCCTTTCCCGCCCTTTGCATATCCTAAGAAAATGCACTTGTGAGCCTTGGGATCAAGTTTGCTTCGTGTTGGGCATGGATATAGACAAACACAAGACAACCAAAGATTTTTGGAGGTAACTGGGAAATAAGATGGGGGCAGGAGTGTGTGGTCAGTAGGGTTTTGATTGGAGTTTTGAAGCCTAGTACCCTGCTGGGAAGTCTGTTGATTAAGTATGTGGAGGTCAATATAGCTTCACCCCACATATATTTTGGAACATTAGTGGTAAACATGATAGACCTAGCCATTTCTAGCAGATGCCTGTTCTTTCTCTCAGCAACCCCATTTTGCCGAGGAGTTTCAACACGCATACATCGATATGGACAATCCCTTTATCCATTAAGAAATTACCGAGATGAGACTCATAATATTCAAGGGCATTGTCGGGTCTTCAAAATTTTGATCTTAGTGTCAAACCGAGTGGAGACCATGTTGTAAAATTCTTGAAAGATGGATCCAACTTTGATTTATCCTTCATTAAAAATAACCAAGTGGTTCTCGTGTGGTCATCTATGAAGGTAACAAACCACCTCTTCCCTGTTATGCTTTTTACTCTTGAGGTCCCCATACATCTTTGTGAATTAAGGTGAATGGTGTGGAAGGTAAGTGAGGTAATTTTGCATACACAGATTTGGTGAGTTTGGCAAATTGACAAATATCACATTGAAGATCATTCAAATTACAACCTTTAAACAATTCGGGATCTATAGACTTTAAATAACTAAAACGGGATGTCCTAGTCTATAATGCCATAACATGATATTGTCTAGGTTTTGAGTGCAGTGTCGAGGCGCATTCGGTCTTGATCTTGTCTTCAGCAGGTTGACCACAAACAATCCCGAGCAAGGTTTAGCAATCCCAATCAACGCCTTTGAGAAATGATCTGGAATGTGCATCGATTCTCATTAAAAACAACAGTCCATTTCAAATCTTTAGTAAGTTTTCTTGTGAGATATGAGATTGCAATCTAATTTTGGAACAAATAGGACATCCTGCAGCATATCTTATTAGTAAGTCGCACCTTACCAAAACCTTTTGCACTAGAAATAGATCCATCGCTAGCCTTAATATTGTGAATTTGGGGACATGGCATAAGTTGAGTAATGAGATTTTTATTATTACAGTCATATGGGATGAGGCCCCAGAGTCAACAATCCAGGTTTCATTACTAATAGATGAGTAGAATTTACTGTCATTGGCATGAGAGGCTATGTCAAGAGAGTGACTACCTTCCTTTTGTTGAGTTAGGAAGGCTTTGAATGCAAAGACAAGTCGTGCATTCAACCCGTTGTCATCTACTTCTCACTTATGTGTCCGCTCGACTTTCCTGGGCGTGTCTTGAGGTCTTGGAGGAGTTAGGTTTGCCATGTAGTTTCCAAAGCAAGTGTCCTTGGTGTGATTTGTGCGTTTATAAAGTGGTCACGTAACGCCTTCCCGCTTTTATCAGAGAGCTTCTGTAAGCTTGGTAGTAGGTTCCGACGGTCACAGGTGGCACTCTCAAGAGGGTTGTCGGCAGGGAGTTCAAGAGCATCACTTTCTCCTCCTGCTTTCCTCATGTTTGACCTCAAGCAAACATGGATTTGAGATTTGGGAGAGGTTTAGTAGCTAGAATTCTACCTCTAACATCATCAAGAGTAGGATTCGAAGTGAGGAACTTGAATACTCTCTTCTTTCTATGATGTCTTTATATAGAAGCAAAGATCCTTGACATCATTCCAGTGTGAGTTTCCAACATATCTAGGTGTTGCCATGCCTTAGATAGTTGATTGAAATATTGATTCTGAGACATATCTCCTTGTCTCAGCTTTGAATCTGAGCTTCGAGTTCATAGACTTGAGATGTATTGTCTTTTTTGAGTAAAGGTCTCGGCATTATCCTGCATTTCCTTAGCAAAGTGTCATACATCATGAAGTTCTCATCGATCTCTTTGTCATAGACCTCGTGAGGATGGTCATGACTTGGTTATTTTTCGTGTCCCATGCTTCAAACTTGGGGTCGGGCCAAGAGGCGGAGTTTGGAACTGCACAGATATCCCATCTTGCCCGGGCCGGAGATATACATTTTCATAGACCTTGACCATAGCAAGTAATTGTTACCATCAAGTTTATGATTTGTAAAAGAAGAGTGTTCGATTATCCCATCTGCTTTGAGGCAAATTTGTGAGTCTCATCGAGGAAGATGAAACTTCGAGATAATGTTGACATTTTTCCGAAAAGGAACCGAGTTTTGCAAATGATTTTAGAACTCAAGAAGTCTCTCGATACCATGAAGAGAGTTTGAGAATGTGATAAACACAAGAGTAAACTTTAACTTAGTTTATTCATTGATATGAGAGGTGTATAAATAGATACAATTGAGAGAGACTAGCAAGCTAGCTTGGCCGGCCACTTGAGTATGTAGATGTGGGCGGCAAGCATGCAAAAGTAAAAGTAAAAGCTATGTCTATGACATAAAGTAAACTAGAGTTTGACATATTAATTGTTTATATGTATCACAATTAATATGTCTATGACATAAAGTAAACTAGAGTTTGACATATTAATTGTTTATATGTATCACAATTAATATGTCTTTTACAATTAAATAAAGTGTACAAAATATCCTGTGCGAACTCCACGAGGTCTGTTGGGCACTGCTTGAACTTAATGATCAATTTCAAGTAATGCTGTAATATTTCCACAACAGATGAAGAAGCCAAGGCCCCAAAGTAATTTAATCACCAGTAAAGATCCGTCAAAGCGACGTAAAGCAATGAATGCCTCTTATAGAAGGGATAAAACGGAGAAAGGTTTGAAAGAAAAAAGGGGTAAACGTGTGAAGAGAAAATCTGGAGCACTTATGTTAAAGAAGAGAATCGAGGATGAAGATGATGACGGTGACGGCGAAGGAAAAAGGGAAACAAAAGAATCTGAAAGTGAAAAAAGTCAGGCCGGACAAGAGAGTTGAGAAGAAGAGAGAGGTGAAGAAGATAATAGTGATGAACATGGGTTGAAGAAGAGAATGTTGAAGAGGGGGTAGTGAAGACGAAGACAATGAAAATGAAGGCGGTGAAAAAGAGAGAGATAAAGAGATAAGTGAACAGAGCGGCGAAGGGAACAAAGGAGAGAGCGGTGCAGAGGATTTTCACGGGAGAGGAGACAAAGACGATTTTATCTTAGGTCTTGATGAAGACAAGTTTAACTACGAATTGTGCGATAAAATGAATGATCACATAGATGTAATAAGGAAGGAGTTAAAACATCAATCATCTCTTACACAATATACCTAATAATCTTACAATATACATGTATATTTTATGATATTGTTTCCATCACTAACGTCTACCATTTTCTCTGTGAATAGGATCATAGACCAATTAGGTGCAAGCAATACACAAGCAAAATGTGTACTTGGCATTTGAATAGAGAGTTAGAGGCCACACAAAATATGATTAAACAGTCGGTTCGGCATCACCTTTATAATGGTTCTTATAGGATGGCGAATATGGTGCTTGTGTCAACTTTTGTTGAGCGTTGTTATCCTGAAACAACCTAGTTTCGCGTGCCTTCTGGTAAGGCTTCTATAACTTTAGACGATGTGGAACAATTCTGTCTGTAAACTTTTGTCAAGAAAACTTCTAACATTTCGTCTGAAATTCTGTCAGATTCAACAAGTTTGAAAATTATTTTGTCCCATTTAGAGTAATAAAACGATGATTTTTGATTTAATTCGAGTTATATTTTTGAATATTTTCCTTACCCGATACCGATCATAAAGGCTTTTTGATTAAAATTGAGTCAAGAAAACTTTTAACATTCTGTCTGAAATCCGGTCAGAATCAACGAGTGCAATTTGAAAGGTAAAAGTGAGAAAAAAATGTTGTGTATTAAGACTTTTATTTTGTGAAAAGAC
Organism: Gentiana macrophylla; assembly: GCA_026214975.1. Taxonomy (NCBI): domain Eukaryota; kingdom Viridiplantae; phylum Streptophyta; class Magnoliopsida; order Gentianales; family Gentianaceae; genus Gentiana; species Gentiana macrophylla. The sequence goes on from CM047805.1 coordinate 120,384,480, forward strand.
ATTCCCTAAGTATCATACTTAGAGTACATGGATGATGTGTAATATCCCAAACTTTAAGAAAGGACAGACTTGTCAATTTTTAAAATTCGGAATATTATGTTTAATTATAATTATGGTTTTAAAGTATTAAAAACATATATTTTAGAAACAAATATATATTAAAGAGGGCATAAGGGGGATTTATAGGGGCTAATGATATTTAATAGGAGATTTTGGTACTTATGGTAATTAAAGTTAATGTGAGGTATTATTAGGGGAGAATAACCTCCCCATTAACTAGAGGAGTTGCACAGGAAAGAAATCAGAAATCAAAAGTTTAACGTTCTGGCTTCATATGTTGAAAGCAAAAGAGAAAAGGGATTAGAGACTTCTCCAAAATACTCACAAGTTTGTCAACGGATTTCAGAACGGAGTAGAGTTTCGGAATCAGTGGGAGAAGGGCTACAAGTTGATACAAAAATTTCAGAGTTTTATAAAGCTATGAGTTTTAGCCCTAGTTATGGTTTAAAATTCCTAAAATCGTAGAATTGTGGTATTAGAAGCATGTAATCAAGTCAAATTCAAAGTTTGGGGTTGATCACATATGTTTTTAGTTGAAGGATCAAGTTTGTTACAGTCTTTCTTGGAGTTTTGTTTGCTAAAAGGTAAGAGGCTCTTCCTAACTAGTAATTATAGTTTTATAATGTTAAGGTTGAGTTTTAGTGTTGTTTTGTGGTTAGAAATCATGTCTATGTGTTGTTGTTGTGGTATGTGATGCTATAGAATGTTTAGAACCTATTTTACTGCTATTTTGTGGAGTGATTTGATGTTAAAAATGTTTGGAATGAGTTAGAAATCGTTTAGGTGCAGAGAACTGCTGTTTAGGGTTGTTTTAGGGTTAATGCACGCGTATTGGGTGCGTAGAGCGCGCATTATGGTTTCAAAAAGTGGGAAACATATACAGAGAGTTTTTAGCGGGTGCATTGGGTGGCACAACACGCGCATTGATGGTGCAGAAAGCATCCTGAATGGTTCAGGAAGGTTTATGCGCACACATGAAGCGGGTAGCGCGCATTAACCCAGTTTTTGGGAAATAATGTGTTTGAGCCATAGACCAGTTTTGAATGTTGTTTCTTGATCTAATAACATCAAATAAACATGAACAAGCCATGATTAATCTTTTGATGCGTTTAGTTCCGGCACCGAATGGATACTTCATACGAGTTATAGTTTGGGACCGTCGGAAGAGCAAAAATGCCCTGTGCTTTGATTAATTGGCATTCATCAATGTCTGTGTTTGTGTTATGATGTTGTGTCTAAATGTCTTAAGAGAGGGAGTGGAAGGAGTATAGGAGCCTTACTTGAAGATACTTAGGTTTTTGCCGGTTAACAATTACTAATATACGTACTTCTGTAGTAAAAGACTAAACATAATGTTATTCTTGGTAAGGCACAAGCCTACATCGCAATGTGTGGGCGGTCGGATAAAGTGAACAACTCTGCTGGCCTAAGGGCTACAGGAGTAGAGGGACTTCACGAATGAATAACTCCGTAGGTTTACAAGACCCCAAGTACGGAGGGACTTCACCGAACGTGTACACCGTCGGGGCTAGCCCGTGGCTATTGGTATGATCCACCGATAGGTTGCACCCAGATACTTCGTAGTGACTAGCACAATGCGTAGTGCCCTTGAATAATGATGTAAGAAAGATAAGCTAAGATAGAAACAAGTAGGCACGACATATTGATGACCATGAAGTGAACCCTAGAGTTGAGTCGGTGTGACAAAGACAACTTAATTGTTAATATGAACATTTTCATTGTAAGACTTAATTATTCAATAACTTCTTCCACTTTACTAAGTACCTATGTACTTACCTCCTTTGCATGTTTGTTTTGTATGCATTGTGGGTGAGAAGATGAACATGTCGACTATGAGCTCGTTGAGGATGATATATGATGATGATGATGCTTTGATGATGTGTCCAATTTCTTTTATTTCATGATGTACTAGACTTTATTGCTGTTTCATTTCTAGATAAATATTGTACTTTTATTTCTAGACTTTTCAAGACTTGTTGTACTTTTCCCTTTGAGACATCGTACTTTTGTAAGACTTTTGGAACTCCGCTGTTGTAAGTTAAACTTTCTTTCTTTAGTCAGTTGGACTTCTTATTCATAGAAGCATTTATGGTTTTCGCAGAGTCTTTTTAGCTCCCGTTTTGCTAAACTCGATTCAACGTAGTAGAGGCTTACGTATAACATTGGATTTATTTAATATTATATGTGCCGAACGTTTTTCTTTTCCGGATAAGGACTCAGTATCCGGAAACGGGGCGTTACAGTTGGTATCAGAGCGAAGTGTCCTTGCTGCTCTAGGCTTCCTTTCTTTTAAGATAAGATTTCCTTAGACCACTTAGTGACATTCTGATCTTTCTTGGTCTTTCAGAATGGTAGAAATCCGCAGAGGTGTTTTTGGAGTTGAGAGTTCAAGAGTACATCAAGGGGCAAATGAGTTGAATCCGGGTGAAACAGCAGTGGTTGGTCAAGTGGAAATGGTAAATCAACTAGGCCTCTGTCAGAATCAGACACCACCACCTCAGTTTCAACAAGATCCACTTTCACACTTTAGCCGACATGAACTTGATGATGGACCCTTATACGTCACTGTGGTAGGTGATATACCACCGGTGTTTCTACCTCCCGTAACTAATGTGTATCCTCCACCTCCACCACCGGTAAGCCACCAACCTTCTCCAGTTATGACTCCACACCATCAAACCTTCTACCCCCCACCCACAAGTTATCCACCCCAACCCACCATACCACCATCACCAAGAGTTGATCACCATCAAGGTTTTGGCCACCCACCGTTTGAACTTCACCAACCTTACTGCACCTCATATCATCACCAAGGACACTACCCCTACCATCAAGTACCATCAGTGTCTCCACCTCACCAGTCATATCCACCTCCATACCCACCTCAAGAACCTCAAGTACTTTTTGGATACCCACCATTTATCCACATGTTGTACCACCAGTTAGGCCACCACCGGTACATGATCAAGCACCTTCGGTTGATTGGTATACAAAGTTGAAGAGGACCTGTGTCCAAGACTTCTTCGGTAATGTAGAGCTGGCTAAGGCTGAGATGTGGATAAGGAGTTTCGAGAAAGCATTCATAAATGTCAATGTTGTTGAGTTTGAGATGGCACATCTAGAAGTGGGCTATTTACTTGGCACATTTGATAGTTGGATAGAGGCTATAGAGAGTATCCGGGGCAAGATACTGATCGTGCGTGTAAGCCGCTTAATACTAGCAAGGGTACTAGGTCAATCGTAGTATAGCAAAGGTGAATCAAGGTCGATCCCACAGAGACAATGCAACTCAAGTATAAACGAATCTAACCTAATCGAGAAGACAAATACGGTCATTGACCAACAATAAATATAAAAGAAACTTGGTATTCCTTCCCCATCCCACCTATCTACTAACTTGGTCCAGTTAATCCTTATGTTTACTTCCCCACATATTTTCCTTAAATAAATCGAACGTTTTAAGTTAGTCTTAGCTACGGTGCATCTCATAACCCAATCTACTTCCACCGTAAGGACAACAGACAATCTATACACAACTAACCTCCTTCGTTGGTTGTATTAGCCGATACGCAATAAGTTCTAGAGATGCCGGCACGAGACCGAAAACCTCCCTAAGCAGCTATCGATGATGACTAGCACGTTCCTAGGGATCCATCGAGACTATGTCCTAATTAACACTTCACTAATAGCCCTTCATGTTAATTTACGAATACAATAAGCAGATTGGCCAGATCTAACCTACTATTAATTAATCATGTCGATCAACGTAGCTGATGCTGAATCTCCAGATTAAGGTTACCTAAATATTGTCCCGGTAAATCGGAGGTCTAGTCCCGGTAAATCGGTATAGACCTCCGATTTACCGGGAGCGGTGGTTCCTATTCTGGAATCTACATTGCTTCATTCTGATTAATTCAAGTAAATTATGGGGTTGTTAAACATGCAGATTAACTATAACACGTAAATACAAGTAGATCTACCATAATAAAGACATAAAGAAACTTTCAAATCTTCATACCTTCGGTTATGGAGATCTAGCTTGATCTACTCAAGCTAGAGATGGTGTGGGGGAAGGACCAGAAAATAAATCACCAAAAGCTTAAAGAAACTTTATTTCATCAAATTGTATAAAATCTTTCGAAGTATATGAAAACTAATGGAGACATATCTTGTAATTCGAGTTCTGCGGCCTTATATAAATACATTAGCCGACTTAAGACTCAATAAAACCCTAACCGACCTAGGAGATGCGGCAGACTTTGGTTTCTTGTCCTCCAAGTCCTTTGTAAACCGGATCTGGGCTTCGGTTAACCGGCCCAGCTCTTTATCCTTTTTTCTGGCAGATTTCTTCTTGGACTTCATTCACTTGGCCCAATGTCTTCCTTTCCGTCTAGATATATCCTTAATTGCTCCGGATTTTGGTACATCCTAAAAAGTGCATAAAACAAGACAAAACAGTACCAAATCTACGGGATAATAACACAGATGTAGTTGATGACACTCTAAATGATACCAATATTTATACCCATATGCACCCCAAATTCTGCTCAAGAGAGGATAGATAGGCTCGTTATCGCTTAGAAGTGTTAAATGCTATGTGAGTGTTTCCAGGATCGTAATTCTGCATCTATGCTATTTTCCTGATGTTTTGGTACTGTTTTGTCTCGTTTTGTGTATTTTATAGGATGTACCGAATCTGGAGCATTGGAGAACGGATCTGGACCAAAAGGTATGCATTGGGCTGAGTGATTGAAGTCCAAGAAGAAGCCTGCTGAAGAAAAAGAAGAATAGAAGGCCCGGTAACCCGAGGGTTAAGCCCGATAAACCGGTGACTTATTCAACACTAAATTTATTCTGCCGCATTGTCTAAGTCGGTTAGGGTTTTAGAGAGTCTTAAGTTGGTCATTGTATCTATATAAGTCCGCATTAACAGAGTTCTTCAGATGATTCATAAGTTTTAATAACTTTTGATTGGTATTACAAATACAATATATATATTATTATGCAATAAAGTTTTCTTGAGCTTTGGAGAGTTGTTTTTTGTTTCCTCCCTTCTTCCATCATCTCTAGCTTGAGTAGATCGAGCTAGATCTCCATTGTTGAAGGTATGAAGCTTTGAACGTTCCTTTATTGTCTTCAATATGGTAGATCCGCTCGTATTTATGTGTTTTAGTTAATCTGCATGTTTAACAACCCCATAATTTACTTATTTTAATCGATCGAGCAATGTAAATCCAGAAATTAGAAAAGCATACTGGTAAACCGCGTCTATACCCAGTTTCGAGGCATATTTTAGAAAACTTAAACGGGATTCACTACGCCTACATTGATCGCGTAAATAATTAAAACAAGTAATAAGTCCGCCAATCTAGTATTCGTAATTCGTAAATTAACATGAAGGACCGCAAGTGAAGTGTTAATTAGGACATAGTCTTGATGGACCCTAGGAACATGCTGGTCAATGTCGACAGCTGTCTAGGAGGGTTAGCGGTATGAGGTAACGCTCAATATCGCCAGTTCTAGTTCTTTATGCGTATGGGCTATTACGGACCAATTAAGGAGGGTAGCTTGCGTATAGATTGTCTACTGCCATTGTTGGAGTAGATAGGAGTAGGAATTGCACCCGTAGCTGATAAATATGATAATAATCATTAAAAGCTCGTGATTAATCTAAGGAAATTATATAGGGAAGTAAACATAACGATTAGCTAATCCAAGTTAGTTGAATCATGCACATAGGATGTAACACATATTCCATAGGATAACGAGCCTATCTATCCCCTCTTGAGCATAATTCAGGGTATATAAAGGTATAATTAATGGTGCATTTAGAGCGTTATCAGATACTAGTTGGAAAGTGTTTATAGGGTTGTTCTATACTGAGTACTTTCCACCGTCGGTCCAAGCAAACAAGGCAAGTCAGTTTCTGAACCTCCAGCAAGGTCTACAGATGACGGTTTCACAATACACGAATTGGTTCAATGAGTTGGGTCGGTTTTACCCCGAGATCATGGGAGTTGAGGAAAAGAAGATGGCTTTGTATAAGAATGGTTTATTTTGGGAGATACAGTTGGGCGCCAAGGACAATGGAGGAGATGTTGAACATGGCGTTAGAAGTTGAGACATTCAAGAACAAACCCTCAATGGTTATTGGAGTAAAAAGATCGTTTAAAGCTAGCCAATGAGACAGTTTTGAAGTGCCACAACAAGATGAGAAAAGGGTTTCGGCACCGCTTGCGGCAAAGTCAACATGTAGTGCACTAGTTTGTTCGAAGTGAAAAAAGAATCAGTATGGGAATGTCGGTCGATTACAAGTGGATGTTACTTTTGTGGAGATACGGGACACTTTGCAAAAGCTTGCCCTTCAAGGAATGCTAGAAGAAATCAAGGAAACAACTAGGGAAGTGCAAGCCGATCAACGAGAGTGTTTGATTTGGATGCAGCCATGCCAGGTACCTTTTAGTTTGTTATTTTCTTAAAGTATTCTTATGACATGAATCAAATTCACGTTATAATTGTATTTAAGTGAACGAACTAACTTTTAGATATGTTAATAATAAATAACTTAGATGTGTCAGCCTTAATTAATACAAAAATGTTAAAGACTTTTGTGTTGAGTAAGATAACTAAGAATTTAAGCTTACCCTCAACCTTTAAGAAAATTTTTGGACACCATCTGGGTAAAGTGAACATAGGGTTGATAATGTGTTGAATAGAAGATTGGTTAATGCGGTTTCTGATGAAGTTTGTAGAATTACAAACACAAAATAAAATGCGGAATTATTATTGATGAAGTAAAGTTACAAGTTAAGGTACAATGCAACTGATCATGGGGTATTTATAGTTTCATACACTTCATTAATCAGTTAGAAGTAAGTTACAAACGGTTATAACAGAATAACCATTTTTAGATCACATTACACTAGATCGATCAAGAGATTGATCAAGAGTTTCTTTGAGCTTTCACATCTTGTCAAGATGCTACTAGTGTCTTCATGTTATTGTTGGTCCCTTGAAAAGGCTTTGGTTAAGTTTAGAGGGGGGGGGGAGGTGAATAAACTTAACACTTAAAACTTTTTGGAGTTAACAAACTCAGCAAGTTCAGTAGCCTGCTGTGTATGTAAGTAAGTCTGTTGAAATACTTGTTAGTCAGCTGATCCAAGTTTGCTATGTTTATGAAATACTTCAGTTGACTTCTTTTCATCTAACTTTTTGTTATGAAGTTAGAATACACCAATTTGAACATAACTAAGTTCCAATCACCACTTAACTTATGGAACTTATACCTTATACACAAGGTATATGTAATCAGTTTAGGTCATCACAGACTTCACTAAATTCTGATTCCATATCCTTGACTTTAAACACTATGTTTGATCCCTTAGCCTTCAATAACTGAGTTTGAGCCCTCAGCCTTCAGTCTTCAGCAGGTTCCTAAACTAGTCTACTGACTCAGGTACCTTACTGACCTAGACAAGTCTGCTGATAAAAGTCAGCTGACCTTTTATAGTGCTTGTTTGATCAAACCTATACAAAGATCGAACTCTAATAAGCCTATACATTTTATCTAGACATCTTTTTTCCTTTGCTCTATAACAACTAGTTTGGCACTCATCACTAAAACTTAGAATATGTCCAACAGTTATCAACAGCTGACTGCACACAGCATTCCCTTAAGCCTTTATACTGTAACACCCCTAGAGCTGAGAGTGGTACATGAACAGATTGCACTCAGAATTCCTTCAGCTACTTGAATTCTGGAAGATATGTGAAACTCCTAATTTGTCTAGTAGATAAGAGAAAATAGGTGCATCTAAGGCCTTGGTGAGGATGTCAGCTATTTGTTCTTTTGTATTGACTAGAAGAAGTTTGATAAGTCCAGCTTTGACTTTGTCTATCACAACATGGCAGTCAATTTCAATGTGTTTTGTTCTTCTTGAAAGACAAGATTATGAACAATGTGCTTTGCACTGGCATTGTCACAAAATAACACAGTAGGCAACTGAATTGGAATCTGTAAATCCTGTAGTATATAGATGAGCCACTGGATTTCACAAACTGCATTTGCCATGGCCCTGTACTCAGCCTCTGATGAGCTTCTAGAAATTGTTGTCTGTTTCTTTGCCTTCCAGGAGATTGAAGCATCTCCTAGGAACATCATATAACCTGATACTGATCTTATTGTTTTAGGACAACCATCCCAATCACTATCTATAAAACCCTTAAGTACAAGATTATTGTCTGTTGGGAAGAAGATTCCTTGGCCAGGATTGGTCTTCAAATACCTCAGCAGTCTATAAACTGCCTTTATATGATTTTCATTAGGAGATCCATAAATTGACTTAGTTGTTGTACTGCGAAAGCAATGTCTGGTCTGGTAAAAGTGAGGTAAGTCAATTTACCCACTAATGATATGTATGCAGTGTTGTCTTTTAAAAGTGGTGAATCAACATGTAGTAAAGTCTGCTTAGACTCCATAGGTGTCTTGGCAGGTTTGGCTCTCAAAAATTCATATTCTTCTAAGAAGTTAAGTGTGTATTTTCTTTGTGAAATGGATAGGCCTTTTGGACATCTAGCAGCCTCAATGCCTAGGAAATATCTCAATTTTCCAAGATCTTTGATGGTGAATTGCCGATGTAAAGCATCCTTAACTTGCTGAATTAACTCTTCACTAGGGCTAGCAACTATGATGTCATCCACATATACCAATAAGGCAATAAATGACTGTCCTGACCCTTTTGTGAATAGACCGTGGTTATGTTTGGATTGAATGAATCCTTGAGCCTCCAATACTCAGTCAATTTCCAATTCCATTGTCTGATGGCTTGCTTGAGGCCATACAATGACTTAGTAAGTCTGCAAACTTGATTTGGTTTAGTTGCTGCACAACCTGAAGGTAACTACAAGTATACTTCTTTATGCAAATTTCCATGTAAAAAGGCAGTGTTGACATCCATCTGATCTAGATGCCAATTATTGGCTGCTGCTGCTGCAAGTAAAACTCTAACTTTAGTGATTTTGACAACATGTGAGAAGGTTTCTTGATAATCAATCCCATATGTCTGAGTGTAGCCTTTTGCTACTAGTCTAGGGTTGTATCTCTCTACTGACCCATCAGGATTGTGTTTGATTCTGTACACCCATTTGCACCCTATGGGTTTCTTTCCTGGGGGCAGATCAACTATCACCCATGTGTGAGTCTTTTGTAAAGCTTCAATTTCTTTGTTCATTTCCTCCTTCCATTCATCATGCTAGATAGCTTGATTGTAGGTCTTAGGCTCTTTAACATCATCAATAGCATTAATGAATCTGACATTGTCTGCTGAGAGGTTATCCAGACTCATGACTGCACTCAGCAGATGTGGAGTCTGCTGAACATTAGTAGCACCCCCTTGATAAAAGGTTGGTGATTTCCTTGTTCTTGTGGACCTTCTTAGTTGGTGCATGCCTTTCATTGGATGTTTCAGCTGCTGCTGATACCATTGCTGGTTGGTCTGCTGATTCATTCAGCAGGTCATCAAAATTGTCCATTACTGGCAAAGGAACAGGCATGTCAGGAAGATATCTAGGATTTCCCAACACCTGTTGAAAAAAGGAAAATAATTTTCTTGGAATTGAGTATTTCTAGCAACAAAGATATCTTTGAGGGTAATGTCTAAGAGAATAGCTCCCTTGGATGTATTTGAATTCCCACGATAGACACAAGTCCTACATCTTGAGTCAAATTTGGTCCTATACTGCTGAAGTGTGCATGAAAAAACTAAGCAACCAAAGACTTTAAATATAGAATAGTCTAGTTTGGTGCCATTAAGAACTTTATGTGGAGTGCTTTCCTTCAGCAGTGGTGTAGGTGTGGTATTAATTAATTTTACATCATGTAAAAGACAAAAACCCCAATATTCAATTGGTAGATTACTCTGGAACCTCAAACCTCTTGCAACATTCAGCAGATACTGATGTTTTCTTTCAACAATACCATTTTGCTTAGGTGTACTTACACAGGATGTCTGATGTATGATACCCTGCTGAGTATAAAAGTCAGTGAGTTGAAATTCTACACCATTGTCAGATCTAATTACTTTAATAATTTTATGAAACCGAGTAGAAACAAATTTAACAAAGTCAGAAGCTTCAGATTTATGCCTCATAAGAAAAACCCAAGTAAATCTAGAAAAATCATCTACAACAGTAAGAAAATATTGTTGTCCATTCACAGTATGTTGTCTCAAAGGACCCCAAATATCCATATAAACAAGGTCAAAAGCAGTATTTACAGCAGTAGCACTTAAAGAAAAAGGATTTTTCTTCAGTTTAGCCATAGGACAGACATAACAAAGATCATGATTACAAAATTTGACATCAACAGACTGTGAACTAATGACTTGCAGTCTTTTATCTGGCAAGTGCCCAAGTCTGTAGTGCCATAAAAATGTATCATCTAATCTAAAGTGTGATTTTACAGCATTGGTAATAGAAAGTCTTATTGGTTGATCAATGACATAAAGTCCTCTCTGTAACTCAGCTGAATCAATCATTTTCTTGTTCTTGTCCTGCAAATTACACTCGTTAGCATAAAAAATAGCTACACATTTTGTATGATTAATAAAAGAGGTAAGGATTAAAGGTTATACATAAAACCAGGAATGCAATGAAGGATGTAGGATCTTAGATCTAAACGAATTAGATCTACGCGCAGCGGATGGATCACGATTTATATATCACAATACACAAATAAAGGATTTAAACTACTACAAGGGGGTTAAGATTATGTTACCAATATCGGGAAGGGAAGCCTTGATCTTCCGATGTGTTCTCCAAACGGCGGTTGGTGGACACCCTTCTTGATAAACGAACCTCCTTGATATGCAACACCAAGAAAAACTTAGAGTTTTTCTACTTCTAAAAAACCTAGACAAGAAAACTAATTTTTTTTCTCTCTTTTTAAGTGTGTAGGTCGAATTTTTTTGCCTTGCCAATACCCTTGGAATGACTCTCCTTTTATAGGAGAGTAAATCATTGGTCTCCAAGTATTAATTAATTAAATAAATAATTAATTAAACAAAATAAAAATATATTTTCCTTAATGACTAATTGTGACATGCATTGACCAATAGGAAATCAAATAACAAGTCATCCAACCAATCATATAACAAGAATATCTTTTATTTTCCATAACACAAGAAAATTAATTCTTGTGCTAAATAAACTCAAATTGCGCCACACATTAGGTCTAGAAGCCCACATAAAATGTCTTTTATGTGTATTATATTATTTAGCCCAACTAAATAATATCCATGCATATCAGCTAATTAATTATCAATGAGGCCCAAATAAACAAGAATATCACTGAATTATAGAAGCCACATTGGGGACCATGGACTATAACAGTAGCTCCAATAATTAATTATTCATCGAATGTAATAAGTACATTAATTATTAATTCCGGGATTACGCCACCATAAACCCGAAACTGAACTCTACCGATTATAGATGTATACTTATACTCAACCCATAGAGTGAATAAGCGTCCATTGATATAATCACTATATACGGATTAACCCTTAATAGACTGTCCATTATGAGTAGGAAGTCTCCGTGAACCCGACTCAGAATATCTTATCCTTATTTACCATTAACCCCCGGATGATCAATTAGTTCACATATCTGACTTTTGATCAATTAGTCTAATATGAACTCGGCCGATCGATCACTTTCTTAGGGTTAACAAACAAGGGGACTGTCTCTCTACTTCCCGCAGGAAGGAATGGATTCCATGTCTGTGAAAATCAGAATTACTCACTCATCAGGAGATAGTGCCAATGAGAAGTAGCCTGGAACACATATTTAAGTGAACCGTAACTATCACATCAAACACTACCCCGAGACAAGCAGCACCATGTGATCACCTCAGGATTAAGGTTGATCCATATATGATAATCTAATGATTTAATAAGATTCCTCGATTACGGAATTATATCGAGAAATTCAGATTAAATCGGTCCAGTCCTATATGAATGCCATCATATATAAATGCCCCACGTAGGTACCCTCTACCGATAGTCCGGATAAGACTATCACACCCTAAGGTGTTATGGGCGCATTATTGGTGTTTTAATCAAGAGATCCTAAACTCTGATTAAGTTCACCACGGACTTACAGTTTAAGTATATCACCACTAACTCAATCCTCACGTGCATGCCATACACTGAGTTAAGCGGTTACATTCTGATATACTTAGGGTTTGTTGCAGTGTATTACTTACAAGCACAAAGCAAGTAATAAGGTGAGATAAATTCTGTTATAAAAAACAATTACACAAATTGTCTTTCGGGTACTACACCTAACAATCTCCCACTTGCACGAAATGACAAGTAATAATTGTTTTAGAGAACACCCATTCTCATCTAATTCACAACACTCTCCCACTTGCTCTAAAATCATATGAGATATATCCCTCAATGCCGTACCCTCCAAGCACTCGACTTGGTACACTGATTAGTTTGGTTGTCGGCTCAATACGATCTTAAGGATCAAACGTCGCCGTCCATCTAATCAAAGGTACACTCTCTCAATATGCTTTTGACCTCTAAAGGATCGAGAAGATCCTTCTAAGCTATCTTTTCACTTTGTTTTCACAATGAAGTGATATCGGCTCACTAGACCTGGAATTACTCACAGATCGTAAAGGAAATTCCTAAGCCATATCGCCACTCTAGCCGCTGCTCCGAAGCTGCTACGTATCCGATTAACTAAAATCGAATTGGTGGTTCTGGATTTCTCCAGAATATAGCTCTATCACAATGAGTAAACACTGAGCCCGAGATCATCCCAACGATCATCCTTAATCTGACTATAAGTCAGAATCGGTGTAGTCAACCATATTCAAGTTTGCACCTGAATATACAAGCACATTATTCCTCGTTCTTCAAAGATACTTGAGGACGTACTAAACCGCTATTCAAAGCTCGAATCCGAGATTCGACTACTATTGACTTGTGATAACTGACTTGCCGTTATCCAAGAGAGACTCTATCCCATTTCTCTTTATCCGAAGATTTAGAGAATCATTCACGAGAGGTAGGTAGGTAGACTACTCGTTGAATGTTGCATATGTATATGCAAGATCATCTTAACCAATAAGACGGATGGGATATCCAATGACTCATTCTTGTGAATTTGACCGAATCAAATTCTTAGAATATAGTCCAATTCTCTCATCGAGAGAATCTTGGCGTGCGATTTCCGACTTCGAGATAGCACACCCATGTTGTTTCCAAACCTTTTTCAAGTTGTTATCATTCATGAACACTAATACTACTACTTCACCAATATTGATATCCGGGCCTACAAAAGACTTATCAATATTCTCGGTCAAGTCCACATATTTTAAAACACGTGACTTTAAAATATCGAGAGGTTCTCTTAATTCCACAAAGCCCGGAAGTCATCCCGCCGCTTGTTCTAACCAAGACCCTCTCGTTCGAATGAATCCGTAATCCTTTTTTCGGCAAGAAAGTCTCGTGGAATCACCCCTATTTTTACGCTTTAACGAAATCCAAAGAAGACCGAGTGGTGAGAGAGTTCAAGGTCCGGTTAACTCTCTACTTGTCGAGGAATCACCCCTATACCACTCACTTTGTCTTTGAAAGTTTAAACTTTCCTATTCATTCAACTCTTTCCGTGTAGATTCAATTGCTCCCCATCGGGCCTGAGACACTCGTGTGGTTCTACAAGAGGCTGAATAGAACTGGAGTACCAAAACTCCATTCACAGGGTTAATGATTTCAAACCAACCTCTATGATCAGAATCCTATACAGCCCACCGAGAGCCATAGGTTATCAATCACCCCAGCAGACTGTAAAGTCCACAAAATCACAATGTGTCAACGGTTAAACCATACTCTCACTACGTCTCGGGTGAATTGACATTCGGATCTAATAGTATTTATCAGTGTAATCACCAACAACTGATGTTGGACATGGTCTGATTAAATCAGATAGTAACTACCTTTGGTTAACCGTACTCCAAGGTTTAAGGCTGTTACTTATAGATTCTATCGAAGCCTTGTGATGATTCAACCGCCACTTTCGATCTCAAGAATCTTATAACCAACTTTCACTTCACATTAAGATATTTCACGAAACATTTATAATCGAACGCATATCGCAAAATCTCCCGTCCTACCTTCAAGCATTAAATGCTAAATGCCTACATTTACGGAAGTTGTGTGAACCGAATTCACTCCTTATCCATAAATTCACTAGCATCTTCTAGGTAGACTTCTCGGTTTACATTATAATGTTAACCGTTATTTTGCAACCAATTATCTTAATCGAGTTCAGTAGTGTACTGTAGCACATCAATAACTATATTGGGCAAGTCTATGGTTTCTTCCTCAGTGAGAAACATTCCACTAGGAGGCAGGCCGAGCATCAGTCCCAAGACTATGCGATAGCTTATTTCTGAGCATGGAATACTCTATTCTCTGCTAAAATCAGAGACTCCTCATTGTATTCTTTCGATAAACTAAATCGTGTTTCGAGTAGTTATCAGACAAAATGTCACTACTCAAAAGCTCCCATTAGCTTGTATCTTTCATTAGACCCCGAAGGTCATTGTGAACAAGCTACGTTACTTCTTCAGATCTATTACCCTTTTCTAATAGAAAGGAAGCTTAGTCATTGTTCCTTTGAGACAGTGTTCCGAGACGGGAGATAGGAATCACCCTTAGCGATCGTTAGGTCTTATCTCTAGGATATATGCACTAATTAATAGATTTTGAAGAATCGTTTATCTTAATACTGAAACCGCTTGCCTATAATAGTTTAAGGCGTGTTACATATACCTTTCAACATTTCTTAGTGGTTCTGACTTTATCAAACAAAAGTCCGAGTCTCGGATTCGTACTACAAATGTCATATTCACTTTCTATGAGGCAACAATATATTGAGTTGAAAGTGAATCCATTTGGTTCAAATGAATCAGAAATGTGAAAAATAAATTTTTCTGTGATATTCAAGGATAGAATCGTAAATTCATTTCCTTTTATCACTCCCACTATTCTAGCTGAAATTACTGCCCGTTGTTACTCTATTAATCGTTAATGCACAGCTTCCTTGTTCTTCCAAAGAACTAAGCTACCGAGTCAAGTTACTTGGTTAAGAAAGTTGCTAAGGATTCATTGGTTAGTGATCCAAATCACTTTCCTTATCTTATACTTTCTTTATTTAATGTTTCGGTTTAGCCTCGAAACTTTGATTAAGATGATTAACACTTATAGAAATTCTTTCCTATTCTTAACTTTCCTTAAAAGGAAATAGTCTTGAACTAGCGCTCGTTTGAGTAGACAATACTCGTGACTCGTGGGATGTCTAATGAAAGCGTTACTCAAGTGGGACTAATTTTCTAATAAATTAGAAAAACATAAGATAAAAGCTCCCACTAGTTTATCGGTTCCAAATACCGCCTAACTAGCTTATACACTTTAATTTATGATTCTCAATTTTTTTTTATTAGAAAATTTCTCGTGTAGACACTACACAATTAAAATTCACACTAAGAATTTTATCGTCCCAATCATCTTTCTAATCGACTACGATGCGTCTCTCGCTCAACATGATTGACAACAAATGACATCCTTATTTATGTCACATAAGTTCGAACGCTCAAAATATCTCTTCCGAAAAATTAATGAACGATTAATAAGTACAACGTTCTAGTTACTTACCACTTTTAACGAAGTCATTACTAGTCAATTTTACACTAGCGAGCCTAGCACCTAGAGAGATATGTATAACAGCTTGTAAATAAAATTGTGAGAATAAATCCAAATCATACACTACTAATAAATTTTAGGAACTATAAACTAAGTACTTATAGTCTATCCTACCGTTCCAAGGATTTAATCTAATACCTCAGTGGCGCCTTAGGGTAGGTCAAAGAGGTTTCGATTAATATTGAATATCAGATTGAGAATCGAACATCTCATTTGTGATTGTCAATCACCTTTCCTTTTTCAGCCAAGGTATTACCAAAATACCCTTTATGAGTGTGACCTACTGTTTTAGACTTTTAGGTAGACCCCGAGTATGACGCCTTAGGGTCGGTCAGTGACCCGGCGAGTACCCAAAATCCTATCCTTTCGGAGACCAAGCCTTGAATTTTGATAGCGGTGAAGGCCTTCCTTAGGGGCCGAAATCAAAGCTGGCACGAGGCGTCACCATTCTCTCACGGTGCTTGAGTCAACAAGAGGTTGTGGGGTCGGCCGTCGCCTCTCCGCTCCCACTCAATATTTTGAAAAAGTGGTGGGTTTATCGATCACGTTTTTGGACTTGATGTTACATTAAGGAACAATAAATCATAGGTCCGAATGTTGTCGGTTATGTGGGCTGGCCCACCCGACCTATTCGTTGGAACATATGTGGCCGCCGGACGGGTCAAGACTAGGGGAGCTCCGTTGAGCCGTAGTGGCTCTTCGGATGGCTCACCTTGCCGGACCCGTGCAAACGCCACACGTGGGAGGTGAAGTCGATCGAGCCGTAGCTACGCGTTGACCACCCAACCGTGGTTAAACCACTTTCGAACCATGTTTGCCCGTGATTATCCAATCCTTAAACATCAAACTTTCACGAGACAAGACGGAACAAAAACGTAATCTCGCTCAGGTAAGGTGGAATTCACCGAGAATCCAACACCTTAACGACGAGGTTTCGGGATTTTACTCCTTATGCTTTCGCAGAGTGGGATTCACCGAGAATCCATCACCCAACCTCGACGATTGAAAAAACCCGTGATCCTCGGTTTTTACCCTAATTAGTTTCTAATTAATATCAAACAATTAATTAAAACAAATTGCGTGTTTTATACATGCCTAACTAATTCATCGAATTAATTTCTACATGTATGCATATGGAGTGGAATTCATGATATGATGCATGTCATGGCAATTTTCCGGTTCTACACATACAATCTAAACATGTATTCTAGTGCAGAAAATAAACACCGAGATGGACCGTTGGCACCCCCGTATCTAACCTATTAGAAAATAAATAACCAAACCGTAACTAGGGTTTACAACTTTCTAACATAATCTGCAGCTGTTCAAATTCTTCGATGATCCGGAAACCAAAAGAACTCGGATCGTGACGAAACTTTCCAGATCTGTTCTTCACTCCTTGGGCTTCAATATGGACGGTTGGATCGGATTTTTGACTTGTCAATTTTCTCCAGTGAGCCGCCTAACTTGCTGCTGAATCTGTCTCTTACAGCAGCGCATCAGTAACTTCCCGAGGCCGATCGGGAATCAAGATGAAACCCGATCGATCTGAAATTTTTATGAAATATCTAAAACTCCATTTTTATTAATCTGACCGGTCGGATTTTCGTTTCAACGGTCCAAAATCTTCCAAAAATTCGAGGAAGTCACAGCTAGGGTTTCTATGAATCCTGCGTTTTTCTGTTATAGCAGCCACTTTATTGCAACTAACGGATACTGAGACGGACTCCGAATGACCCCAAATTTTTATGGATTTTTCTTCAACTTTTAATCTTGATTCTGACCAGAGGGATCGTCGTTTCAATGGCTCGATCAACGGGAAAAACGAAAAAACTAAACAACAACTAAACAGATCTACTTTCTGAAAATTAAAATTGCAATAACAAATAAATTACATAATTTCCTATACTCATATGAATGAATTTTCATCGTTTATATGAGTTTACAATAGATCTAACGGGTAAACAGTGTCAACCCCCAATCCATCTCTTCAACCACAACAACTAATCATTATCAATGCATAAAACAATAAATAAAATTTATCTACATACAATTACACTCCTTTAAAAATCGTTTAATTGTGATTATGACTATATAAATCGTGGAACCTGGCTCTGATACCACATGAAGGATGTAGGATCTTAGATCTAAACGAATTAGATCTACGCGCAGCGGATGGATCACGATTTATATATCACAATACACAAATAAAGGATTTAAACTACTACAAGGGGGTTAAGATTATGTTACCAATATCGGGAAGAGAAGCCTTGATCTTCTGATGTGTTCTCCAAACGGCGGTTGGTGGACACCCTTCTTGATAAACGAACCTCCTTGATATGCAACATCAAGAAAAACTTAGAGTTTTTCTACTTCTAAAAAACCTAGACAAGAAAACTAATTTTTTTTTTCTCCTTTTAAGTGTGTAGGTCGATTTTTTTTGGCCTTGCCAATACCCTTGGAATGACTCTCCTTTTATAGGAGAGTAAATCCTTGGTCTCCAAGTATTAATTAAATAAATAAATAATTAATTAAACAAAATAAAAAGATATTTTCCTTAATGACTAATTGTGACATGCACTGACCAATAGGAAATCAAATAACAAGTCATCCAACCAATCATATAACAAGAATATCTTTTATTTTCCATAACACAAGAAAATTAATTCTTGTGCTAAATAAACTCAAATTGGCGCCACACATTAGGTGTAGAAGCCCACATAAAATGTCTTTTATATGTATTATATTATTTAGCCCAACTAAATAGTATCCATGCATATCAATTAATTAGCTCAGCCAATTAATTATCACTGAGGCCCAAATAAACAAGAATATCAGCCAATTATAGAAGCTTTACACATCGGGGACCATAGACTATAACGAGTAGCTCCAATAATTAATTATTCATCGAACATAATAAGTACATTAATTATTAATTCCGGGATTACGCCACCATAAACCCGAAACTGAACTCTACCGATTATAGATGTATACTTATACTCAACCCATAGAGTGAATAAGCGTCCATTGATATATTCACTACATACGGATTAACCCTCCATAGACTGTCCATTCTGAGTAGGAAGTCTCCGTGAACCCGACTCAGAATATCTTATCCTTATTTACCATTAACCCCCTGATGATCAATTAGTTCACATATCTGACTAGTGATCAATTAGTCTAATATGAACTCGGCCGATCGATCAATTTCTTAGGGTTAACAAACAAGGATCTGCTCTCTACTTCCCGCAAGAAGGAATGGATTTCATGTCTCGTGAAAATCGTAACTACTCACTCATCGAGGAGATAGTGCCAATGAGAAGTGGCTTGGAACACATATTTAAGTGAACCGTAACTAACACATCAAACACTACCCGAGACAAGCAAAGACTCGTGATCACCGGGATTAAGGTTGATCCATAAATGATCATCTAATGATTTAGTAAGATTCTCGACACGGAATTATATCGAGAAATTCAGATTAAATCGGTCCAAATTCTATATGAATGCCATCATATATAAATGCCCCACGAAAGGTACCTCTCACCGATAGTCCGGATAAGACTATCACACCCTAAGGTGTTTCGGGTGTATTATTGGTGTTTTAATCAAGAGACCCTAAACTCTGATTAAGTTCACCACGGACTTACAGTTTAAGTATATCACCACTAACTCAATCCTCACGTGCATGCCATACACTGAGTTAAGCGGTTACATTCTGATATACTTAGGGTTTGCAGCAGTGTATTACTTACAAGCACAAAGCAAGTAATAAGGTGAGATAAATTCTGTTATCAAAAACAATTACACAAATTGTCTTTCGGGCACTACACCTAACATGCAAAACACATCATGTAGGACTAGTTGAGTGTTGATCCTCACTTTTCCTATATGTGTGACAGAGACATTATTTGCATTAGGTGATCCCTTCTTTATACCAGATGAAGGTTTGGGATTGCTTAACAGATCTAATGATCCTACAATGTGATCTGTGGCACCAGAGTCCAAGATCCATTGTATTGATCTTACTAAATTTAAGTCACCTGTTCCGGTAGCAGGTGAGTAATGTGTGACAATATCAGTAGGTTGGCCAACAGCAAATCCTGCATGTATATGAGGATCATTTAGTAGAGCCATCAACTTTTCAAGTTGTTGTGCAGTAAGATTGGGAAAACCTGGTCCAGCAGACCTGCTTGGTGCCTGATCTTCTTCTGCTGATTGTTCCTCTTCTACCATATTTGCCCTTTTTGATTTAAAGCGCGGAGGAAAACCATGCTTCTTGTAACAAGTCTCCTCAGTATGACCATTGAATCCACAAAAACTACATTGCATCTTTTTGGGATTTTTAGGCCTGGGATTTGCAGCAGAGTTAGGTCTACTGATAATCTGATTTTGTCCCTGTCCATTCTTCTATGATAATAGAATCATGGAATCTTGATTCTTGGCCTTATTATCCACATACAACTTATGTCTTTCAAATTTGATTGCCATTGCAAAGGCATCATGAATTTCTGGAAAGGGCACCATCAACATTGCCTGTGAGACCATTGGCTCAAATTCAGCTCTTAACCATTTGAGGAATTTCATGACATGTTCAGCCTTTATATGATCCATCACATTGCTGATTGCATTGCAGTGACATTGAGGATGACAAGAATAGACTTTTACAGGCCTGATGGTCTTGATTTCTTCCCAAAGAATCATTAATTTTGTGAAATATTGATTGACAGAATCTGTGCCTTGCTTCAATAGATGCATTTCTTCAAGAAGATCTGAAAGTCTTAATGCATTAACATTTGAAAACCTTGCTGCAAGATTCTTCCAAACTGCATGTGCATTTTTGAAATACATCAAACTTTGTGCAATGGTGTTTTCAACAAAATTTAAGATCCATGATCTCACCATTGTATCAGACTGTCTCCATGCATGGAAGTCTATTGAATCTGCTTCTGGCCTTTTAATTGTTCCGTCTACGAAGTGAATTTTATTCTTGGTGATCAACACCATCTCCATGGACATTTTCCATGGATTATAGTTGTTGCCATTCATCAATGGTTGAACAAGAACCAAAGAAGGATTCTCATTTGGATGAACATAGAATGGACGGAGGGACTTATTTCTTGTTTCTTAGCTGCCATGGCTATCTCGAACTCCAGAACTGATCATAAATCAACAATGATAGTGAAAAAATGATCAAGAACTGATCAAAAAACAAGGATAGAGGTGACAATTTACTCTCATGAAACTGAATACTCAGGAAAAATGAAGAACACTCTCAAGATTCTTCAACAATTGGATAGAAAATGCAGAAAAGCATTCAGAAATTCTCAAATTTCTGCTCTGATACCATGATGAAGTTTGTAGGATTACTAACAAAAATAAGATGATGAATTATTATTGATGAAGTAATGTTACAAGTTAAGGTGCAATGCAACTGATCATGGGGTATTTATAGTTTCATACACCTCATGAATCAGTTAGAAGTAAGATACAAACGGTTATAACAGAATAACCGTTTTCTAGATCACATTACACTAGGACTGATCAACAGATTGATCAGCAAGCTGCTGTGTCTTCATGTTATCATCAGCTGACTGGACTCAGCATTCCCTTTAGCCTTTATACTGTAACAGTTTCTGTAGTTCAAGAAGTGGCTGTTTAGTTTTGGGTTAAGTGTACAAGGGTTTGATCAGTTGGGAATCAGATGTGTTTGGCTCAAGTGGTTAGCAAGATCAGAGTTGTTAGATAGTGTCCGTGGGAAACAAGTGAAGCTTCGGTTTTGGTTTGTGTTGAAGAGATAGTTGCTAAGGAAGGTCAACGGTTTGGGTACGTTTCAGTTTCAAGGGTAAAACTCCTCTTAAGGGGGGAGGAATGTAATACCCTAAACTTTAGGAAGAGACAAACGTGTCAATTTGTAAAATTCAGAATATTATGTTTAATTATAATTTAGATTTAAGGTATTAAAAATATGTATTTTCGAAAAAATATATATTAAAGAGGAAATAATGGAATTTATGGGGACTAATGATATTTAATGGGGGATTTTGGCATTTATGGTAATTAAAGTTAATGGGAGGTTTTATTTGAGGAAAATAACCTCCCCATTAACTAGATGAGTTACTCAAAAAAGAAATCAAAAATCAGAATTTTAACATTCTGATATGGGGAACCCCCATACGGTCTCACAGGCCCGGGTATGATCCGATCGGAGGTCACATCATAAGCCTTTAAACCAGCTCCATCTTCATCCCGCTTGCTGCCAGGCCGGGTACAAGCCGCTAGCTGACAAGTTCATCTGTCATCTCAACACTACTCTGAATCAAGGCCGGACCTTGACTACCTAGAGATCATCAATGCTCATAGCCTCCCCATCTACCAGGACAAACCGGACTCAACTCCCGAATGCAGGAATCTTCTTACTCGGCATCACAAGACCCTTGACGAGCCCACACGAAGGATCGGTGGCTTCAGAATGAACCACCACTCCTCAGCCCGGGATCGTGTTTATGCTTAAATTGTACTTAATTATGTCTTGTCATCATTAGCATAATCGTACTTAGTCTGGCTGCCATAAATGAGCTCCTGCAACTCCCCACATTCGACCTGACACTACATTTTGAAACGGCCTGGGACCTTGATAGCGAGGAGCCCTATTTTGCTAATAGGTTCGATGGGTATGCGCGACTGTTCCCTGAGAGGGACGACGAGCCTGTTCACAACGGTGTTGCCTCTGGGATATGCTAGTGGCACCGGAATGGAAATGATTTATCAACTCCCGAGCCATACCCTCAGATAATTTTGAAGTTTTGACCGATGAAGAGGCCATCCTTCTACAACTATCTTTACCGCAGATGTGAATGTTGACTGGGGGCTCATCATCCATCGCAGGCCGTTAATTTTACAAGGGACATGAGGCCGAACTGTTCAATACCCTTCGCTTGTTGATCTCAAGTCTCTGCACTAGCAGTTTCAGGATGACCCTTGCGCCCCGGGATCAATACATTCGCATAAATTATAACCGCTAGTTTTTTTTGCATGGGCATGGCATGAGCCCCCTTGTTTTGGACAAGACTCCCCCTTCAGCGAATGCATGATCTTGTCGAAAACAATCCCTGCATTGAATTTGCTCGTTTGTAATTTTTAGTAAAAGTTTGAACCCGTGTTGATTAGGCCGTTATAATATAAAAAGAGCCTTCATAAAAGAGACATAAAGTCCAGTTTTACAAAATGATGAAAGAAAGCCTAAACACTCGAGTCGTAAACAAGAGGATGGCCATAACCCGAAAAAGAGAAACAAACTCCATTGATTGTTACATATAATATCTCTTTAGATTATCCGCGTACCAAGGACGATTGAGATCAAATATGTCTTTGTCCTTGAGAATATAAGTCCCTTTCTTGATCTCCCCTCACGATTTTGTTGGGGCCTTCCCAATTTGCTGTTAATTTTCCTTTGTCGGGCTGTAGCCTCGTTGCCTTTCTGTTTCACAAAACGAAATCCCCGACTCTGAAAAAATGGCCCCGAATTCGGCGGTCATGATGTCACTTCGCAATCTGTTTATAGTTGACCATTCTCAGGTAAGTCGCCACTCTTTTCTCTTCAACCAAATCTAGCTCGAGCTTCCTATTGGTGAGATTATTTCTCGAGTCGTACTTACCAACTCTAATGCTTGGGAGAGCCATTTCAATGGGTGTCATTGATTCTGATCCATATGTCAGGGCGAATGGAGTCTCCCCGGTGGGCGTTTTGATCTTTTTTCATAGTGCCCATAAGATGGCGGGTAGCTCGTCGACCCATCCCCCAGCCTTCTTGCTTATACTCTCGCTTATACTATTTTTCAACATTTTGATGATTTGCTTATTGCCGGCCTCGCCTTGACCTACGCATCGACAAGCGCCGTTGTTTAACATTATGGTCCTTGCAAAATATTGAAAACTCATCTCTGAACTGGGGCCTGTGGTCCGACACCACTACCCTTGGAACTCCGAATCTTGACTAGATCTGATCGTGTAAGAAGTATGTTGCATTTTTTGCTCCAATAATTACCATTGGTATAGCCTCTATCCATTTAGTAAAATAATCCACGGCTACAATGACAAGCTTGCAATTACCTCTTCCCGGAGGGATGGTCTGATCAAGTCGAGGTCCCACATGTCAAATGGCCAAGCTGAGACGATAATACTTTGTTCAACGGATGGCAGCCTCGGTATGTCTACATGTATCTGACATTCAGGGCACTCCCTGACGAGCTTTTCAGAATCTTGCGTGATCGACGGCCAATAGTACCCTTCGGTTAAAACCTTTTACGCTAGGGAGCGACTCGCAGGATGGCCTCCGCATACTCCTTGATGTAATTCTACCAGAATTTTTTCACCTTCCTCCTTATGGAGACATCTGATGAGCGGCCTAGTGAAAGACCTTCTATAGAGTATCCCATCATTCAGAATATATCTAGCCGCCTGTCTCTTTAGAGCACGAGCTTTGTCTGGATTCGTGGTCAGAGCACCCGTCTCGATATATGCTTGTATTGCATCTATCCAGCATGAGACCGATACCGGCACATCAATATCCATCACCTGTGATTTATCAATTGTTGGGGCCGATAAATACTCCATCATGATAGAGGGATCGGCGATTTCCTCTTCTAAAGATAACCGGGACAAATAGTCAGCCCGTTCGTTATCCTCTCTGCTAATTCTGGTGAACTCACAATAGTCGAAACTTTGTTTCATTTGTCGGACAATCTCATGATATTTCTCTAAGATGCCGCATCGTGTCTCGTATCCCCCCTGAGATTTGTTCAAAAATAAGCTGAGAATCACAGTAGACCTGAACAATGCATACCTTCATTTCTCTTGCCAAGTCAAGTCTGGCAATTACGGCCTCGTATTCTGCCTGATTGTTTGTTGCTTTGAATTCAAATCTCAAAGATTTTTCAATCTCCTCCGTTGTGCCCGGTGATGTATGACTTTTATATGATTAAATTTACGTTATATTATTATGTTTTATTGACAAATTCTATGTAAAATATATGAAATTATGATATAATTAGTATGAAATATTAATCTTTATAGTTTAGTATAGTTAGTAGTAAAAGTTAGTATTTATAGTAAAAAGTTGTAGTTTTTGTACCGGTTTTAGTGACCGGAGTGTTGTGTCTATTTTACACGGGTATTTTGTGTTTATTTCATTGCAGAATCCTAAGATGAACTGAAATCCCGAGTAGAGACACTTTTTGAAGTCAATACAAGTCGTTGGAAGGAAGTTATAAAGCATCACTCAATTTAAATGATCAAGTGGTTAGTCGTTTTTTAATAATGAAATCTCGAAAACGACACGTATTGGGAATGGTTCGTTAAAAAGACATTTTCTGGGAAAATGTTCTTCATGAAAATTGAAGATCTTCATATGAGCTTTCTAAAGCACTTTGAATCATGAAGATTAGAGGTCTACAACTCAAATGGTGGTCAAGTGGCTAATTGATTCGTACTATTGAAAAATCCCGAAAAGGACACGTAATACAAATGGCTCATCGAGAATAAGTTTTCTGAAGAAGTGGCCTTGATGAAAGTTGTAGAGAATTCAACGAGCTTTTCAACGGAAGTTTGATTATGTCATTCTGATATCGAGAACTCAAGTTACGATTTTTAGAAGTTAGCTATGTAATTATATATATAATTACACAGCATCTGTGATGATTAAGGGTAACATGGGCTCACATGCTTATAAGTAACTGTAATGATTGTCATCATTATACCGGACCGATCCGGCCAATTTTCAGGACCGGTCCGGGAAGGAGGAAAGTCTATAAAAGGGAGATCAGAGGCTCATTTCAAAGGTGTACCAATATATATATATATACAATATTCTATATATATTCTCTATCCCCTCTTTTCTTTAGTTTGTAAATAGGCCTTAAGCCGGGAATAAATTAGTAGTAGTAGTAGTATCATGATAATGCTCGGGAAATTATCAGAAGTCCGGTGTTGTTAGAGTTGTTATGTCCGGAAGAATACAACTTCTGAATCAGCATCTGTAATCGGGTAACTTTTCTGAAGTATTTATGTTTATGTTTGTTATTTTCTTCTTTTTAGTTTTTATAATGTTATTAGGCTAGATCTAATAACTAGCCAAAGTTATGTAATCATATTATTTCGATCTTTTCGTTAAAAGAATGATGTCTAAGTAAAAGTGATTAAAATTGAGTTAAAATGAATCTTTTTCTATTTCGCTACGTAAAGATAACATATTCGGAATGACGTAATCAACCATGATGAATACCACATATAACCTGGCGATGAACTGACCAGAGAAGTCAGGATATGAGTAAAAATAGAAAAACCGGAGGGTAAAAATGGCCGTCTGATTAACGGAATCCTATTTCCTACCCGGGGGCAGATTTGTCCTAGAAAAACAAATCTTATTAACTTTGTACTCGAGATCTTAATAATGTTAAAATCACAGTTTAATTGAAACTACACCGTTTGTGTTAAATCGATCCGCTTGACAACCGGAGCCTCTTGAATAACATCGGCCATCTGACAAATGGAATCACCTCTTTTATCCGGGGTAGATTTATACTCGGTACCTGTTTTGACTAACTAAGTTTAGCCTGGGGCAGTTGTGGACATTGGACTGATGACATTTGACATATGACAATTTCATACGCTCGTGTGAGGAGGAATTGTTGACAATAGGAGTACACCGTTTCATTTACTCAATTGGACCTAATAAAAAGGAAGATCGAGCACATTCTATTAATTGAAAAGATCGAATAAATTGATTACATATACTTTGGCTAGTCTAGTCTATAAACTATATATTGGTATCTATATATTTTATATATATATATATATATATATATATATATATATATATATATATATATATATATATATATTACTATTCATGTATATCTATATATATTTATATATATATATATATATTATATTAGAATAACTTTTAAATTACGCATTTATTTTATGTTGGTTAGAATAGTAGTAATCTGTGTTATAAAATTGCGGTTTAGATCGAGTTAATAATGACTCTTTGGTGTTTTACCACACTTAAAGAATTACCACTTTTTCCATGAGGATTCGACACCTGGCTCACCACTTTATCACTACAATTTGACCCGGTACACTGCCGGTTAGGATCCGTCTAACCTAGAATAGGTCTGTCCCTTTCTTGACGCCGTTTCTAGGTTTGGTTTCGGTGACGTCAGCTTTCTGGCGCCGTTGCCGGGGAATAACGTAACTAATTTCTTTTTTTTTTGTGTCTATGGTTACTACTTGTATTAGCTTAAAAATTCTCGAGGATAAACTAACACTCTTCTTATCACATTTCTTTTTTATTTTTCGTTGGTATCTACTTTCTTTTAGTACCAATTTTCTTCTTCTTTAAAACTCGAGCATTTTTCTATTTTCGTTAGTTGATGACCGTAAGCGGTAAAGCCTCACTTACTCCTTATAAGCCTGATATAAACGCTACGAAAAAGGCAAATTATGGATAGAGAGTAAACGTGGTCAAACCAAACTTAGGACTCCTTGGAAAATCTCCAACGGAATCATCTTCTAATAAATATATAAAAATGGCTGAAACTAGTGATGAAACAAATGAACAGAGGCTAGATCATGCTTTAGGGCATGGCCAAAATCCTGTTAATCTTAATAATAATCAGAATAATAATAATAGAATCAATCAAGATCGGAACCAGAATAATCGTAATAATCCGCCAAACCCGAGACCTATCTCGTGATCAAAGCTGTAAGGAGAAACCGCACTAATAATCCCATACTTTTACCCAATGAAGGAGCGAATAATTTGAAATTAAGTCTCATCTTTTGGTTTAATTGACGCAAGAGCCCAATTTCTAGGAGAAGATGATGAAGATCCACATCATCATCTCTATCTGCTTGAAGAAGCGTGCAATACTGACCAAAAGTCAAGGTGCTCATAAGGAATTAACGAGGATGACTATGTTTTCTTTTTCTTTAAAAGGAAGAGCCCGAGATTGGTTTATGTCTCTTCCACACCACTCGCTAACTAGTTGGGAGGATATTCAAACTGAATTTCAAACAATATTTCACCTGGGACGGAATTTGGAATTAAAGGTCGAGGTTGCTAATTTTAGACAAGGATCTGAAGAAACGCTTGGGAATGCGTGGGAAAGGTTTAAAAAATTGTTAAGAGCTTGTCCCGATCATGGTTATTCTTTAGATATGCAAATTCAACTTTTCTGTCGTAGACTAAGAAAGGATTCACGTGCAGATGTAGATCATGCATGTGGTGGCTCGTTAATGATGAGTGAAGCTCAAACAGTTTACGATGCTATAGAAAAGATTTCCAAAAATAATAGAATGTGGGAAACCGGTTCTAGCACTAGAAAAGTAGCTTTTGCAGGAGAATGTACGTCAAACACGGAAGTTCTAGCACACTTGGAGAATTTGAGTAGAAAGTTTGATGGATTACAACAAGGTAAGAATAAAAATTCAGTAAAATAGTATGCCAACCGAATACTCAAATCATGATAATGTGTCATTAGGGATAGAAGAACCAACAGGATATTCAAGAGAGGAGGTGAGTTTTCTTCAAGAAAGATAGGAATTTGAACAATGCATATTCAAACTCGTTTAATGCTATTAGAAGAGACCACCCAACTTTTAGATGGTCCAAAACCCTAGTAAGCAAGGACAACCGCCGATATCGATTCAAGAGATAAGAATATGAATAATAATCAAGTTTATCAAGGAAATACATCTAATCGAATTTACAATCATTACCTAGATCCTATCCTCAACATACCACTCAAAGTATACCAAGAACTCAGAGTTCAACTCAACTGCGAAGGGGTTGAAAAATGGGAAAAACGATGGAAAATATGATGGGTGTAGTATCTACTCAAGCTAAGAATATGGAAACAATGATGACTTCTATAGGTTCGATCAAGAAGGATATGAGTTCAATGAAAACATCTATGAATGGACATGATACGTAATGAGAACGATAGAAGCTTCATTAAGGAATATGGAAGATCATTTGAGTAGGGAAGGTGAACGTAACAACATGAGACCTCCCGGAGGATTACCAAGTAATACCGAAAGAAACCCAAGAGAGGTAAATGTTGTAGTTACTTAGAAGTAGGAAACTCTACGGTAGTAATGGAGTAGAAAACTTCGGGAATAATAAAGTAGAAAATGATTTAGATAGAAAAAATGAAGAGACTAACGATGAACTTGAATTTACTGATAAGGAAGAAGAAATTATAGAGAATTTCTTGAAAAGAAATAGAAGTTTGGAACCTGAGAATGAAGGTGAAAAATGGGTAAAAATCCCTAGAATTTTGAAAGATCCCATGGATAAAGATTTAAGGAATCTATTCAAGGAACATGTTAGAGTAGAAGATAAAGAGAACAAGGATGAGAAACAGGAAGAACTGAAGGAATCTGAAGTAGAGATTGATTCAGGGAATATTTTAAAGGAAAAAATTCAAGAACCTGAAACATGGCGATCAAGTAATACTCAAAAGTTTAAGGATAAAGGAAAAGAGAGAATGACTTCGGAACCAAAGGTTATAGATTTAGAATCTTTACCTTTTCCACCTAAAGATCAAATTAAAAAGATTAAGACTGATCAGAAGTATGCTCGTTTCCTTGATAATTTTCGTCATATTCATGTTAATATCCCTGTTATCGAAGCTCTGATAAATATGCCCGCCTATGGAAAGTTTTTGAAAGATATACTATCAAATAAGAAAAATTAGAGGAATATGAGAATATATGCCTAAATGAAGAATGTTCTCGCAATTTTTAAAAGATAAGTTACCACCTAAACTGAAAGATCTGGAAGTTTTACCATTCCAAGTGAAATTGGAGGATGTCATTTAAGAAGGTCTTATGTGATCTTGGAGCTAGTATAAATCTCATGTCTTATGAGGATTATAGAAAGCTAGGCATAGGAAAGCTTACTAAGATCTGAAATGACTCGCAAATGGCAGATAGATCGATTAAGTACCCTAAAGGAATAATTGAGGACGTATTGGTTAAAGTAGACAAGTTCTATTTTCCAGTAGACTTTGTAGTTATGGAAATGGAAGAAGGATTTTCAGTGCCACTTATCTTAGGACGTCCATTTCTAGCTACTGAGGAGAACTTTAATCGATGTTCGTAAAGGAGAGTTAATTTTGAGAGTCAATGAAGATGAAGTTGCTTTCAATATTTTCAAAGCTATGAACCATCAATACACATCACGTAATCATGTTCTTTTATAGAAGATATTCATTGCATCTATGATAATCGAGTTACCAACTTTTGAAGACAGATTAGAAGAATGCTTAACTCTGTCTATCTATAAAGAAGATGAGGAAGACATTGAAATGAAAGAGATAATCCTTTCTCTAGATAAAGGCGCTTTTACTTTTAAACCACCATGGCATAAGTATTTGGAGTTAGAACTAGAAGGACCGGTTCTTAAATCATCATATAAGATCCGCCTAATAACTGGAATTGAAACCGTTACCTTTAAATCTGAAATATGCTTTTCTTGAAACTAATAACCTATTACCAGTTATTATTTCATCAACTTTAACTGAGCAACAAGAAGATCAATTAATAGGAATGTTGAAAAAGCATAAGAAAGCTTTTGGATGGACAGTTGCCGATATTCGAGGTATTAGCCCTGAGATTTGTGTTCATAAGATAATTCTGAAAGAAGATGCTAAACCTTGTATTCAACCGCAACGCCGCCTCAACCCGAATTACTGCTTAATCGTTAAGAAAGAGGTTATTAAGCTATTAGAAATGGGAATAATCTTTCCTATATCGGATAGTGAATGGGTAAGTCCAACTCAAGTTGTACCAAAGAAAGGAGGTTTCACAGTGAAAGAGAATGATAAGAATGAATGGATCCCAACAAGGGAAATTACAGGATATCGAATGTGCATTGATTTTAGAAAACTGAATGATCATACTAAGAAAGATCACCATCCACTTCCATTCATAGTGCAAATGTTGGAACGTTTAAGTGGACATAAGTATTACTGTTTCTTAGATGGTTATTCAGGATATTTACAGATATTCATTGCAGCAGGAGATAGGGAAAAAACTACTTTCACTTGTCCTTATGGAACTTTTGCGTATAAAAGAATGCCGTTCGGTTTATGTAATGCTCCTGCTACGTTTCAAAGATGTATGATGTCTATATTTTCTGATATGGTTGAGAAATTCTTAGAAATTTTTATGGACGACTTTAGTGTTTACGGAGACGCTTTTAAGGGCTGTTTGTTACACTTAGAAAGAGTGTTACAACGCTGTGAGGATACCAATTTAGTGCTTAACTGGGAAAAATGTCATTTAATGGTATCAGAAGGAATTGTACTAGGTCATAGAATCTCTGAAGTAGGAATCGAAGTTGATAAAGCTAAAGTCGAGGTAATCGAGAAATTGCCTCCTTGATTAATCTAAGGACTCTAAGAGGATTTCTTGGACATGCGAGGATTTTATAGGAGATTTATTGCAGATTTTTGAAGATAGCAAAACCTCTAAGTCATTTGCTTGAAAAGAAGTACCTTTTAATTTTGATAGTAAATGTATGGAAGCATTTAAGACCTGAAAGTTAAGTTGATTCTTGCACGGTATTGGTAGCACAGCATCGAATTTACCTTTTGAGATTATGTGTGATGCAAGCGATTTAGCTGTAGGAGCTGTTTTAGGTCAAAGGTATAATAGAATTCTCAAAGCTATTTACTATGCATCTCATACGTTAAATGCAGCTCAACTGAACTATGCAACTACAGAAAAAGAACTGTTGTTGTGATTTTTGCCTTAGATAAGTTTAGATCGTATATTGTTGGCTCTAAGGTAATAGTTTATCTGAGACCATTCAAACATTGAAATATTTCTTGAGTAAGAAATATGCGAAACCACGTCTTCTTAGATGGATTCTCCTACTTCAAGAATTTGATATTGAGATTAAAGATAAAAAGGAAGTGAGAATGTAGTAGCGAGATCATCTAAGTAGAATGGAAGCTCGATGAAGAAATAGGAATTGAAATTAAAGATTCATTTTCTGATGAACAAGCTCATTTAGAATCGATATGCCTTCAACCATGCAGTTATTAAAGAAAAGAATTCATTCTAAGGAAAATTCACCTTGGTTTGGAGATATCGTTAACTACTTGACCTGTGATTACATTCCGTCTCATTGGACTTGGCAACATAAAAAGAAGTTCTTTTATGACTTAAAATTTTATTACTGGGAGGAACCAGACCTTTTCCGTAAATGTTCGGATGGGATAATCAGAAAATGTGTGCCTGATAATGAAATTTTAAGTGTTTTATCGTTTTGTCATGATCGTGAGGCAGGAGGTCATCATGGAGGTTGGAAAACTGCTTTTAAAGTTTTGCAATGTGGTTTTTATTGGCCTACACTTTATAAAGATGCTTATACATATGTTAAATCTTGTGAGTCTTGTCAAAAATGGGGAAATATTTCGAAAAAACATGAAATGCCTATGCAACCAATTTTAGAATGTGAACTTTTTGATGTTTGGGGCATAGATTTCATGGGACCTTTCCCTATATCGTTTGGAAAAAGATTTATTCTTGTAATGGTAGATTATGTCTCGAAATGGGTAGAAGCTGAAGCTCTTCCCACTAATGATACCATGGTTGTCATACGATTCCTTAAAAAGAACATATTCACTAGATATGGCATTCCAAGGGCGATCATTAGTGATAGAGGTTCACACTTTTGCAATCGACCATTTACTAAGTTAATTGAAAAATATGGTGTAACGCATAAGTTAGGAACGCCTTATCATCCGCAAACCAGTGGTCAGGTAGAGGTGTCGAATAGAGAGATTAAAAGAATCATAGAAAAAACAGTGGACTCAAACCGTAAAAACTGGGCAGTTAGACTAGATGATGCGTTATGGGCGTACAGAACAGCTTTTAAAACTCCAATTGGTTGTTCTCCCTACAAATTAGTCTTTGGTAAATCTTGTCATCTCCCAGTAGAGTTAGAACACCGAGCCTTCTGGGCTATTAGATTTTTAAATTTCGATCCTAAGGCTGTCGGTGATCATAGACTACTTCAGTTAACAGAATTAGAAGAATTTCGCCTTGATTCATATGAAAATGCTCGAATCTACAAGGAACGCACGAAATCCTTCCATGATAAAAGAATCTATAGTCGTGAGTTTCGTGTAGGTGATCGAGTGTTATTGTACAATTCACGTTTAAAGTTGTTTCCAGGAAAGCTTAAATCAAGATGGACAGGACCATTTAAAGTAACACGAGTTTATAAATGCTGAGTTGTTGAACTAAGCGATGGGAATACAACTTTTATAGCCAATGGTCACGGGGTGAAGCTATTTCGGAAGGTGAAGAAGTCTCTCTCATAAATGAAGTGATGTTGCCGATCGACCCTTGAAAGACTAAAAAGCGAAGGCTCAAAAGTCGAAAGTATCAAATTACCAGGTTTTATCTTTACTTTTATGTCTAAACTAGTTTCGTCTTTTACCGGATGTAGCGTAAAAGAACCTGGATGTCTTTTTTAGATAGATTAGGAGTTTTGTTTTGCTTTTGAAGTTTGGCCTTGATAGAGATGTCGCTTTTACTATATAGAAGCTTTAGTTTTTAACAGAACAAGCAATTGTTGAGAGAAAAAATTGAAAGAAGTTTGTAATGGCACGTCGAGAAGCTCGATAAAGAGAAGGGCTAAGTTTTTAAGGAAGTGCGAGAATCTGTGGAAAGATTGAACACGAGTGGGCAATGTGGGAAAAATATAACTCAATCTCGAGAATGAGTGTTTGAATGTAATTAAGAAAGGAACGATTAGGTGGTTAACCGAAAATCCCGATGGAATTCCAAGACTTTATTCAAACGCTACGTTTCTAGGATTTAGTTTGCTTGAACGGTATGTTAGAAATCTGGAGTTTGTAGAAATTGAAGAATTAGAAACCCCGTAAGTTCAAGTCTTTTATCGTTTTATTTTATAAAATTTGTGCATAACTTTGAAAATTTTATAAAATTGGATCTTTATAAAATTAAGGAGTTTTATAAGAGTTTTATAAAAAGTTTTTTTAAGTTTTTAGATATTTTATAAGAATTAATAGAAATTTATTGAATCTCTATAAACTTTTAAATAAGTTTTATAAAGATTTTATAAATTTTGAGAAATTGTTATAAAATTTATAAATTTTATTTTCCAGTTTTATTAAGTTTTTATTGAGTTTTATAAGTTTTTATATCAAAAATCCAAAAAAATAAAAAAATTTCAAAAATCATAAAAATTTCACACGGACCGATCCGGCCCTTGGCCAGGACCGATCCGGGTTCGATTTAACCTAAAAAGGATGGGACATTTCTTTCTTCTTCATTTCTCCTCTTTTCAAACAGCAGCCGCACCACCACCTCCATCCCCAAAAATTTTCTTTTTCTCTTCAAAATAATAAATTACACTACACCATTACATACATTCTTCCTCTTTTACTCTCCTCTCTTCAACACAAGTGAAAAATTCGAAAAAGATCGAACACAAGCTCCATTTCATCCCGGTGGCTTCTACGACTTTTCCGGCCACTTTTTCACCGTTTTGTTCATTATAAGGTATAATTTGTTTACTCTAGTTATCAATTTCACGATTTTTGTAATTTTTAGATTTATTTTCAACTGTTTTGATTTTTAAGTGTGTTGTGACATTTTATTTGTGTTGTTTTTGTTTTTGTTTTGTTACTCCAAAATTCGTAGAATGGCCGAATCTAGTCGCAAAATCTCTAAGAAACGAAAGCCTAATATTCCAATAGCGATGACGGTCGTGAGGTCTTAAAGATTTAACACCGGAAGAAGAGTCTCATTAGTTTTTTCTCACAGCTTTCGCCTCAAGCTAAGAATGCTTATAAGAATATCTATAGTAAATGTGGAGTTGTGTTTGAGAGAGGCTTAGATTTTGATGACTTAGGAGAGGAAGTTAGGCGTATTTTTACGAGACGCCAAAGTGGATGGATTTTGCAGCTAAGAGGACAGGAGAGATCAATACTACCTTAGTGGCGAGTTTTATGCGATTCTGTCTACTTTGACACCCACCGAGGGTAGTATGATAGAGTCTATTCCCCCAGGTCTAGACATGTTTCTTTTAATCCGGATCTTATCAATGCTTTGTTTTAGGGTAGAAGTTTTTCCGGATGAGGAGGATTATAGAGTGTTTATAGATTAGATGATCCGCTATGTATGAGCAGATTGCCTCTAGAGCTCGAGAGAGGAGTTTGATGCTACGGCAGAGTGGGTGGACAACAGATTTAATTATGGGAAGTGTTTTAGATCTCGAGGGCAATCAAAAGATTTTTGAGCCATACTCTCATCCCACTACCAAACACACCGCCTTTGGTAAAGAAGATTTATGCATTACTTGGGCAATGATTCATGATATTAAGGTGGATGTGGGAAAGATCATGTATAGAAGGGTTTTCGAGTTTATTGTTATCGCCAAGGCGTGGAGTCACATGTACTTTCCTGGCTTTATTTCGGATTTATGTCGTAGATCAGGAGTTCCTTTCATGTCTAACGACAAGTTAACTATGGCAGATGAGTCCCTGATAGGCCCTAGTCTGAGGAGGTCTCCAGAGGGTTCGATAGACTCGATAGTTAGACGTAGTGCACATCCACCACGATTCCACCTGGGCCAGATTTTCATCTTTTACGATCACAGAAGAAGCAGACTTCTTTTCCAAACACCATTACATACGATATGTTTCAATCCTTAGTGTTAGATGTAGCCCGAGGACAGGCTAATATGGCTTTGTTTCTTTGAAGCAGAGTAGGCAGTGGAGTGATGATTTGCGTAGAGGGATGTTGAGACATGAGCAGATGCATCTTGATCCTTCTTTCGATAAAACTGCCTATCCGCCCTGTCAAACTAACCCATATACTTTACCAGATTGGATAGCACCTATCCCACCACCTCAGAGCTTTCATCATATGCCAAATCCTTTTGGAAGCCAGTCTAGTGGTCAGGGTGTCTTTTATACAGGTTCTCAGGGTGCTGTTACATCTAGCTGGGGAGGATTTTCGGATTTTGCAAGGATGACATCGAGTATGAGTTCGTTGGGTCTCGGATGATTCGATTCGGACCACGACTACTTTTCCCACACCCGATACGTCATCGATTCCAAGTATGCATGATCCATTTATCTCGATGAGGATGATGATGTTGACATTATTTGATTTGAACAACTTTATTATTTTTAAACATTTTACATACATTTATTTTATTTTCCGCATTTTAACTTTATTGGATGCTAAGTTTGCTAGTTTAATAGTTTTTTTCATTTTCGTTTTCGTTTTTATAATCGTTTTATGTCGTAGTAGTAAATTTAATTATTTTTAGTAGTATTTAAATATTTCATAAAAAATCTAAAAAATATTTGTATCATTTGTATGTCGTTTTTTTCATGTATCGTATCATTTAGATAATCTTTATTTACCTTTATAAGATTCTAATAGCCTTAAGTCTATTAAAAGACAAACAAGCAAACTTGAATTTTACAACATTTACACGGTGAAACTATTTTGAAGCCGGACCGGTCCGGTCAGTTTTCAGGACCGATCCGGGAGTTCAATTTGCTTAGTCATGTTGAGAGTGTTAATATGCAGCCACGTATACTCTCAATGTTTGTCCATTTAAGGAAAGAAAGCTGAGAGTGAAAAATTACAATTTCACTTAGTTACTTTCACCTTTCTATCTGTTAAATTATTTTCATCTGTTTCAACTAAAATGTCAAACCGGTCATCACCGTCAGTCAATTCTTATGATCCGGAGGCATTAGATGTTTTTGTCCCGGAGTATAGCGCTTCAAATGTTAATTTGTTGGTGAATGCGAGGTTTGCAAATTCTCCTATTTTGGTTGAGAAGGGTATCAACTACGAAAAAATTGATCAGTCAGGGAAGGATTTAATTCAGAGTAGAGGTTGGAGAAAGTTTGTAAGGAATCCAAGAGGTAGAATAAATGTTTCAGTCGTTAGGGAATTTTATTCCGCTCTCTCTACTGTCAGTACTGTCGATCCGTCACAACTTGTATCCGTTCGTGGTACACTTATTCACTTTTCACCTCATATCATCAATCATATTTACGAAATACCAATTTTCAATCAAATCCATAATCTTCATTTTGAATATCAATGGGCGTTAGGGAACTCCTTTAACGTTGTCAACTATGTCACGGAAGCTTTTCAGTATTTGTTTCCAGAGTTCGATCAAAATTACGACTCTACCACTTCAGCTCTACCTGCTCATCTGAGAGCATGGAAACACTTCATTAACTCACGAGTCTATCCGACTAGTGACTTTGCGTGGGTTAGTGATAATGAAATACTTTTGTTATTTGCGTTGATAAGCGGAGCTCATGTGGACTGGGGGATTATGATTTTTAAGACGGCAGTAAACTTTGCAGTGGAACGGTATAATAATGGAAGGCCGATGCCTTTTGCTTGGTTGATTTCAAGGTTATGTATTCATTTGAATGAAGTCCCGAAATTGCCCGACGAGATATATCCGTCTCGTGATTATCGTAGAGGATTGCTACGGTGGAGAATCCGGGTTGTTCGTCAACTATTTGAGATAGTTGTTGTTGGTTTTTATTTAAGTTTGTTTAAGGTTGGTTTGCTTTAATAAGTTAGTAAGTTGATTAAGGTTAGTAAGTTAGTTAGTAAGTTTGTTTTATTTCAAATCTTTTAGTTTGTAATAGTTTCTTTTGTTTAATATATATGCTTTTGTTTAGTATTTGTTGTAGTAAACGTTATTCAATATTAATAAACATCTAAAATTTTAATTTAATTTTTGAACCTACTTTTTCGTACTCGTTGAACATCGGGACCATGCCACTTCGTAGTGGGGAGTAAGGGTTAGGTTTGAAAAATTTATTAAAATTTTTTCGAAAAATTAGTAAAAATTATTATAGTTTTTTCATATAAATTAGTACTTTAATTACTTATTTCTTAGTTTTTAATTTTTCTTGAATGATTTAAGTTAGTTAATATATGAATAAAAATGATATAATTTGAAAAGATTAATTTTTGATTTAGTAAAATATATTAGATATATTATGAATATGTTTTATATCTTTTATAAAATTTTTAAGATTTTGAGTATGTATAACTAAATAATTTTTGTCAAATATTTCTTTTATGGAATTATTCAAGTAATTTTTATATTTATAAATAAATTTTAGATAATTTTCTTTTCAAGATAAATTATGAATT
Source organism: Gentiana macrophylla (assembly GCA_026214975.1). Lineage (NCBI taxonomy): Eukaryota > Viridiplantae > Streptophyta > Magnoliopsida > Gentianales > Gentianaceae > Gentiana > Gentiana macrophylla. Next base: position 120,422,594 of record CM047805.1, read on the forward strand.
TGGAATCAAAATTAGGAATGATGATTTTTGACACCCCAAAAAATAGCCTACCTGAATAAATTTTCAATTTTTGACCCTACCTCAGCTTTTTAAAGAGTTATCAAGACCTCACTCGGAATTTAGCCATTTTGATTAACTAGAAATTTCCGACCCTTAGCTTGTTTTGGTCTACATTTCTTTGAAATCCTTCGAGTTTGTACGTACTTATGAGAGGAGATGATGACAAAAGAGTTAAGAGTTGAGAAAAAATGGTATATGCTGAGATTGGATTAGTATGATAGGTTCTAATATAGATGTTCTCACCTCATGACGCTTACAAGATAGCTGATTTTGGCAATGAGTTCAGATATGTTAGTATCCTATGAAAAATTTATATTAGGAACAAAGCACCATTTTTACACAGAATTAATCAAATATCGTATCTTCCTATCTTTGATCGACAATATAAAAATTAATAATGCTGATGATAGTAGTCCAAATTTAGGTATTATCTCGAAATGTCCTATTGCTGGGAATGAAGGCATGAACAATAAAGAAAAAGTCGAATCAAAAGATCTCAAGAATGATTACGGGTTTAAGGAAACCGGACTCGTAATTTTAGATCGAAAGAGTAGTACTCCGATCAATCTTGATGAAGCAATGCTTGTAAAATTTGATTTTTTTCTACACACACTCACGCTTTAGTTCTTAATATTAGTATTATAAAAAAAAAATTAATAAAAAAAAAAGTAGAAAAAGAAGAGAGAAAATCTGAAAAATAGTTGGAATAAAAGGATGTTACTAATCGGAATTGTTTTTGATCAAGAATGTGAAGACGTAGGTACGTACGACTTGCCTCTTTCTCTTTTTGATTTCTTTTTCTATCTTTTCGATTAACCAATGTCCTATCCTAATATATTATAAGCCATTGTGTCTTCTATCTGACTTAGTTAATGATTCCAGAAATTCGTAATAATCGAGATAGAAAGTAATTCTAATATTTTATTTATATTTATGAATTATTGCATGCATGTTTCCATCTGATTAACATTTGATACTTAATTTATTTAAGTTATATAAACTTTCTCTCTTATTAAATTTCTATAAAAGTTATAACTTATATGTTTATAATATTGGCGATATATATTACTATGGAAATTTTAATTTGTTCAATTATGTTATCTTTCATTTATATATTACCGCTTATTTTTGCTCGAGGACGATCAAAAGCTAAGTGGGGAGTAGTTGATGTATGACTTTTATATGATTAAATTTACGTTATATTATTATGTTTTATTGACAAATTCTATGTAAAATATATGAAATTATGATATAATTAGTATGAAATATTAATCTTTATAGTTTAGTATAGTTAGTAGTAAAAGTTAGTATTTATAGTAAAAAGTTGTAGTTTTTGTACCGGTTTTAGTGACCGGAGTGTTGTGTCTATTTTACACGGGTATTTTGTGTTTATTTCATTGCAGAATCCTAAGATGAACTGAAATCCCGAGTAGAGACACTTTTTGAAGTCAATACAAGTCGTTGGAAGGAAGTTATAAAGCATCACTCAATTTAAATGATCAAGTGGTTAGTCGTTTTTTAATAATGAAATCTCGAAAACGACACGTATTGGGAATGGTTCGTTAAAAAGACATTTTCTGGGAAAATGTTCTTCATGAAAATTGAAGATCTTCATATGAGCTTTCTAAAGCACTTTGAATCATGAAGATTAGAGGTCTACAACTCAAATGGTGGTCAAGTGGCTAATTGATTCGCATTTATTGAAAATCCCGAAAAGGACACGTAATACAAATGGCTCATCGAGAATACGTTTTCGAAGAAGTGGCCTTGATGAAAGTTGTAGAGAATTCAACGAGCTTTTCAACGGAAGTTTGATTATGTCATTTCGATATCGAGAACTCAAGTTACGATTTTTAGAAGTTAGCTATGTAATTATATATATAATTACACAAAGATCTCGTGATGATTAAGGGTAACATGGGCTCACATGCTTATAAGTAACTGTAATGATTGTCATCATTATACCGGACCGATCCGGCCAATTTTCAGGACCGGTCCGGGAAGGAGGAAAGTCTATAAAAGGGAGATCAGAGGCTCATTTCAAAGGTGTACCAATATATATATATACAATATTCTATATATATTCTCTATCCCCTCTTTTCTTTAGTTTGTAAATAGGCCTTAAGCCGGGAATAAATTATTAGTAGTAGTAGTATCGTGATAATGCTCGGGAAATTATCAGAAGTCCGGTGTTGTTAGAGTTGTTATGTCCGGAAGAATACAACTTCTGAATCAGCATCTGTAATCGGGTAACTTTTCTGAAGTATTTATGTTTATGTTTGTTATTTTCTTCTTTTTAGTTTTTATAATGTTATTAGGCTAGATCTAATAACTAGCCAAAGTTATGTAATCGTATTATTTCGATCTTTTCGTTAAAAGAATGATGTCTAAGTAAAAGTGATTAAAATTGAGTTAAAATGAATCTTTTCTATTTCGCTCACGTAAAGATAACATATTCGGAATGACGTAATCAACCATGATGAATACCACATATAACCTGGCGATGAACTGACCAGAGAAGTCAGGATATGAGTAAAAATAGAAAAACCGGAGGGTAAAAATGGCCGTCGATTAACGGAATCCTATTTCCTACCAAAGCGGATTTGTCCTAGAAAAACAAATCTTATTAACTTTGTACTCGAGATCTTAATAATGTTAAAATCACGTTTAATTGAAACTACACCGTTTGTGTTAAATCGATCCGCTTGACAACGGAGCCTCTTGAATAACATCGCCATCCGACAAATGGAATCACCTCTTTTATCCGGGGTAGATTTATACTCGGTACCTGTTTTGACTAACTAAGTTTAGCCTGGGGCAGTTGTGGACATTGGACTGATGACATTTGACATATGACAATTTCATATGCTCGTGTGAGGAGGAATTGTTGACAATAGGAGTACACCGTTTCATTTACTCAATTGGACCTAATAAAAAGGAAGATCGAGCACATTCTATTAATTGAAAAGATCGAATAAATTGATTACATATACTTTGGCTAGTCTAGTCTATAAACTATATATTGGTATCTATATATTTATATATATATATATATATATTTTACTATTCATGTATATATATATATATATATATATATATATATATATATATATATATATATATATTTATATATCTATATATATTATATTAGAATAACTTTTAAATTACGCATTTATTTTATGTTGGTTAGAATAGTAGTAATCTGTGTTATAAAATTGCGGTTTAGATCGAGTTAATAGCAGCTCTTTGGTGTTTAACCACACTTAAAAGAATTACCACTTTTTCCCTGAGGATTCGACACCGACTCACCACTTTATCACTACAAATTTGACCCGTACACTTGCCGGTTAGGATCCGTCTAACCTAGAATAGGTCTGTCCCCTTTCTTGACGCCGTTTCTAAGGTTTGGTTTCGGTGACGTCACCCGGCTCTGATAAAATAATCCCTGCTCCGCTTCCATTTTGATTGGATGCACCATCTACATACAGGTGCCAACAATTGTTACGATTTACAGTTTCATTTGCAGGCTCCGGCGCAGGCAACGTGTCTGATCGCTCTGAGGTGAAGCTGGTTTCTGCTATGAAATTGGCTAAAGCTTGAGCCTTGATCGCTTTTATGGGTTGGTAGTGGATGTCGAACTCTATAATCTCTATAGCGCATCGGAGCAGCCGACCTGAAAGGTCTAGTTTGTGAAGTATTTGGTGTAGAGGGCTATCTGTCATGACAACAAGTGTGTGAGAGGTGAAGTAGCCTCGTAGTTTCCGAGCTGCTATCACTAGCGAGTAGGCCAACTTTTCCACGTTGAAGTATCGACTTTCTACCGGATTGAGCGCTTTGCTGACGTAAAAAATGGTTTGTTGGAGGGCTCCGATTTCCTTTATCATAACGGCCGCCACAGCCCAATCTGAGGCTGCCAAATATAAGAATAGAGCTTCCCCAGGGACGGGACTGGCCAGGAGGGGTGGTTTCCCGAGATACACCTTGAGGGCCTGAAAGGCCTTGGAACACTCATCATCCCATGAAAATGACTTGCTACCCTTCAGGATTCTGAAGAAGGGTAAGCACTTCTCGGCCGATTTGGAGATAAACTGACCCAAAGCTATTATCCGGCCATTAAGCCTTTGTACCTCTTTGATCGTAGTTGGCTCTCGCATGTTAAGTAGTGCTTGAATTTTTTCAGGATTAGCCTCAATGCCCTTATGACTGACCATAAACACCAGAAAGTTGCCTGCGGTGACGCCAAATGTGCATTTAGCCGGGTTAAGTTTCATTGAATGTCTTCACACGTTCTCGAATGTCTCAGCTAGATGTTAGGTGTAGTGCCCGAAAGACAATTTGTGTAATTGTTTTTAGTAATGGATGACAGATTTTATCTCACCTTATTACTTGCTTTGTGCTTGTAAATAATACATCACTTTGCAAACCCTAAGTATATCAAGATATGTAACCGCTTAACTCGGTGTATGGCATGCACGTGAGGATTGAGTTAGTGGTGATATACTTAAATCGTTAGTCCGTGGTGAACTTAATCGAGTTTAGGGTCTCTTGATTAAAACACCAATAATGCGCCTGAACACCTTAGGGTGTGATAGTCTTATCCGGACTATCGGTAGAGGGTACCTACGTGGGGCATTTATATATGATGGCATTCATATAGATTTGGACCGATTTAATCTGTATTTCGATATAATTCCGTAATCGAGGAATCTTATTAAATCATTAGATGATCATATATGGATCAACCTTAATCCCGAGGTGATCACAGAGTGTGCCGCTTGTCCCGGGTAGTGTTTGATGTGTTAGTTACGGTTCACTTAAATATGTGTTCCAAGCCACTTCTCATTGGCACTATCTCCAGGATGAGTGAGTAGTTCGATTTTCATGGACATGGAATCCATTCCTTCCTGCGGGAAGTAGAGAGACGATCCCTTATTTGTTAGCCCTAAGAAAGTGATCGATCCCGGAGTTCACATTTGACTAATTAGCTACTAGTCGATATGTGTACTAATTGATCATCAGGGGGTTGATGGTAAATAAGGATAAGATATTCTGAGTCGGGTTCACGGAGACTTCCCACTCAGAATGGACAGTCTATGGAGGGTTAATCCGTATGTAGTGATTATATCAATGGACGCTTATTCACTCTATGGGTTGAGTATAAGTACACATCTATAATTGGTAGAGTTCGATTTCGGGTTTATGGTGGCGTAATCCCGGAATTAATAATTAATGTACTTATTCGTCGATGAATAATTAATTATTGGAGCTCTCTGGTTATAGAGTCCATGGTCCCCGATGTGGCTTCTGTAATTCGGAATGATATTCTTGTTATTTGGGCCTCAGAAATAATTAATTGGCTGGGCTAATTAATTGATATGCATGGATATTATTTAGTTGGACTAAATAATATTATACACATAAAAGACATTTTATGTGGGCTTTTTATACCCTAATGTGGCGCCATTTTTAAGTCCTTTTTAGCACAAGAATTAATTTTCTTGTGTTATGGAAAATAAAAGATATTCTTGTTATATGATTGGTTGGATGACTTGTTATTTGATTTCCTATTGGTCAATACATGTCACAATTAGTCATTAAGGAAAATATCTTTTTATTTTGTTTAATTAATTATTTGTTTAATTAATTAATACTTGGAGACCAAGGATTTACTCTCCTATAAAAGGAGAGTTATTCCAAGGGTAAATGGCATTGGAAATTTCGACTTCACCACATCAAAAGAGAGAAAAATTAGTTTTTTCTTGTCTAGGGTTTTAGTAGAAGAAAAACTCTAAGTTTTTCTTGGTGTTGCATATCAAGGAGGTTCATGTATCAAGTAGGGTGTCCACCAACCGCCGTTTGGAGAACACATCGGAAGATCAAGGCGTCTCTTCCCGTTATTGGTAACATGATCTTAAACCCCCTTGTAGTAGTTTAAGTCCTTTAATTATGTATTGTGTCATATAAATCGTGATCCATCCGCTGCGCATAGATCTAACTCGTTTAGATCTAAGAACCTGCATCCTTCACTAGATTGGCGGCGTGACCGCCGATAGCTGACTTTACGACCATGTCATCTATATAAGCTTCCATATTTCGACCGATTTTTTGCTAGCTGAATACTTTGTTCACCATTATTTGATATGTTGAGCCCGCGTTCTTCAACCCGAAGGGCATCATTTCGTAATAATAGCGCCCTTCCACGGCTCTAAAAGCTTTTTTTTTCTTTATTGACTATTGCCATCCTGACTTGATGGTATCCAGAGTATGCATCTAAAAAACTCAATGTTTCGAAACCGCAATAGAGTCCACTAACCTGTCTATTCTAGGGAGCTGACAGGGATCCTTCGGGCAGGCTTTGTTTATATCTGTGAAGTCTACTCACATTCTCCACTTGTCGTTATGCTTCTTAACCATTACCACATTTGCGAGCCAGGTGAGGTATGCTAACTCTTTAATGATTCCCGCCTGCATGAGCTTCCCGAACTCAATCTTCATGGCGGCCTCTTTTTCTAGGGTGAACTGTCTGGCGCACTGTTGAATTGGTTTATATGAGGGGTCAACGTTCAAATGGTGTAACGCGACCTCCGGTTCGACACCCCTCATATCAGTTACCACCCATGCGAATGCATCTGTGTTAGCCTTCAGTTGAGTAATTAAGGCCTCTTTTTCTACCGTAGGTAGATGAGCCCCAATCTTGACTTTTTGGTCGGGATAAGCGTCGTTAATGATTACCTCAACCAGCTCACCGTCAGCAGTGAAGTCGGGCTCATCGCTGACCTGTAAGGTCTTACATTCGACTCCAGGAGGGGTGAACTCTCTCACCATGTTCAATAAACTTGTACCTGCTGTATCTGGTTGTTCTGCTCGGGCACGCTTGCCATCTGCTCTCGAAGTGTGAATGTATGTGAGCACCACTGCGGGCTCACTGACTGACACCCCAATCATATCTTCTACGTAGAATTTTGCTCGCTAATGTGGGATAGAGACAACCATTTGGAATTGTCTCAACGCAGGTGCTCCAATTATCATGTTTTAATTAGACTAATGATCTACCACCAAGAAATTAACCTTTTTAGTTCTGAAAGGTGCGTAGTCCCCCATTTGAACATCTAGATCAATGGCTCCCTTGACCTGTATCCTGTGATTCGTAAAACCCTCAAGGGTGCCATTGTGTGGCCTTAAGCTGGAGTCGGCAAATCCTAACTCTTTAAAACAGTTGTAATACAAGATATCTCTGCATGCCCCGGTGTCTATCATCACTCGGTTGACTTGGAACCTGTTCGTGACCACTGAGATGCTTAAGCATGAGTCCTCGATGCTTATGCATGAGTCCTTTTGGTGAAAGCTAGTGGCGGCTCGCTTCTTCGTAGAACGGTGGGTTTCTACACATGTTTGTTGATATACCCCATCTTGTGTTTGATCTGATTATTACTGGGAGGCCTTTCGGTGATAATTCGGATCACCCGGTCATATTGACGGGCCTGTCGCTCATTCCTATTTGCTCCCCCGCCATTTTTCCTGTAATGGTCATGACGACCTCGGGCTAACAATTTTTCGAATTCTCTCTTTAACTGATAGCAGTCCTCGGTATCATGACCCCTATCTTCATGGAAAGCACAATATTTGGATTGATCGCGCCTTCTATCGGGCTTCATGGGGAAAGGCTTAGGTAACTCTGATGACGGTCAAATTATACCCATAAATGTCATCAACATTGTCCTTAAATCGAGATTTATAATATATATTTTATATTAAATCACATGTTTATATTTATTATTTAATGTTATATGATTTATAAAATATAATTTGGTATTTATCCGTTTTTAATATGTAAATATGATTTACTTTGGGATAAATATTTATTTTGTAGATTGAGATAATTTTTGGAGGATAATTACAAATGGACAAATTAAATTACAAGATAAATCCAAGCAAATCCGGATGCATTGAAGATAAAGATTGGATAAGCACGAAAAGAGGAGAAAGGCATGACAAGAGCCGGTGAGCCAATCCGAAGAGTTGGCGCCGATGGAGGATGCGCTAGGAGGGGGGGCATTTTTGCTTTTGAGATCGGCCGGGAGTTATCTCTAATTGTTTTGATATTTTGAAGTATATCCTTTAATTAGATTGAACCCTATAAATAGAGTTGTACGAATTTCATTTGGGACACACTCTAGAATACTTTAGCAAAATACAATTCACAATATTGGTTTTTTTTTCAATATATGTTTTCTTTATTTTATGTTCGTTCGTTACGGAGTCGTTAGAATCGCCGGTTAGAGATCGTATCGAGGAGTGGGAATCACGCTCGTCTTCGAGGGTAATGTCTACTCTATTATGCAATATTTATTCGTAGATCTAATTTATTTCGTGATGGAGTAGTCGTTTTGTGTATTGATTTCGTGATGTAGTTAATTTACGAACCCATGTTTATGTAGATCTGAGACGTAAAAGACGTTTCACGAGCAAATCTGGTTCAGATCTGAAGCTTCTTTGGCGATGAGCCTATGTCTCACCGGTAGCAAGATCTCGTGATGTTCTTGATGTGTCGTGAACGGCCGACTACGTCCAGGTTCTACGCTTTGTAATTTAAACGAGTAATTAAACTTGATCAACTTAATTATTTGTCATCGTAATTTAACATGAGACCCAAAAAGTGATTGTTACTTAGGACATAGATTGAATCGGTGTCTAAGAAGTACGCCTAACCATAGGAATGTTGCTTAGATGAGGTTACGGTTTATACCGGCATCCCTAGTTTCGTAATTGTGTCAGAAGTTATATGAGATGGAGACTAAAAATGTGAAGTCATGTAACGGAGACACGATGATCTAGATGGCCTACCCGGAGCTAGATCTATTTTAGAGGATGACTCCCGTAGTCAGAATAATTAATCTTAAATGTCATGTTTTGTCTCGTCGTCAATCTACATATATAGCATGGGGAGTAATTACTACTAGCGTTATCAATACCGTTTGTTAATTATTTATAAAACCTATAAAAATAAGTGTCTTAGTGTCGTTGTGTCTCTTGTTGGTTTTGGGTTTCTATTGTGTCGATCTTAATTCTACGTTATTTGTTGGTCGTAGACCGCCTTTGATTTGCTTGTAGTTTAATAAGTCATATTTCGTTTAAGCCGAGTCTCTGTGGGATCGACCTCGACTCTATATAACTATACTACGATTGAACCTAGTTCTCTTGCTAGTGTGTTGTTTAGGTATCGAGTATTTTTATTACTTGACCCAACATCAAGTTTTTGGCGCTGTTGCCGGGGACTCGTGTCATTAATCAAAATATAGCTTATTTTATTAAAAGTAAATTCTTAAATATTGTGAATAGTGTCTGTTTAATTAATTTTCGTAGTATAAAGTTAACCTATAAGTGTCATAAAACGAATCGGGGCAGTCCCCCAGAATTTGGTGAACTCGCTCCCAGCCAGCCCTGAATTCGCTAGGAGTAAGCCAGATTTTCTGGTCGGTTTCTGTTTTGTTTCGTTTTACATAGTTTCTGCGTTGTGTTTTCATATTTTTCATAATTTTTAAAGTCTGTTTTAGTTTCGTCTTTTTTTATAGTCTAGTTAAAGGCCTAGCCATTTAAGTTTTTAATTGTTTTATTGTTTTTTGTTATTTTATAGTACGCAACTCGGAAATCGAAGGAACCGTTTGAGCCATATAATCCTGAAATAGAGAAATTTGCAAGGCGAAATAGGAAGTTAGCTAGAGAACTGGATAAACAATGAGAAGAGGATCCAAATCTTGAGGAAAGCGAGCACGGATTGGAAGAAGGACATACGACCGATCATTCTGAGCATTCTGAATCTGAGGCAGAAATGGAAGGCGTTCTGAACAATCCAAACCAGGTACTTAATCCTGAACAAGTTATTAATAATTCTAATAATGCGAATAATCTTAATGCTAATAATGGAAACCAAGCCCTAGCTCAAGGAGCGAGGGGTGCTTTACAGAGTTATGCAACACCTACTATTGAGAAATTCATTCCCGCTATCGTAGCACCGCAAGACCCTGCGGAAGTCTATCACCCTAGGCCTAATGTAATTCAAATGGTGACCAACTATTCCACTTTTCATGGAATCCAAAACGAGGATCCTGGTGTTCACATGACAAATTTCTTGGAAATCGTTAGCACTGTGAAGCCAGAATTAATCCCGGAGGGTAACATTCGTCTTAAACTTTTCCCTTTCACTTTGAAAGATAAAGCTAAGCAATGGATTCTCTCTTTAGAGGCTGGATCTATCACCACTTGGGAACAATTGTTGCAAAAATTCATGAATAAGTATTTTCCTTTAGGAAAAACCTTTAAGTTACGCCAGGATATCTTAGGATTTAAGCAACAACCTGGGGAGAGTTTTGATCAAGCTTGGGAGCATTTTAAGGAAGCTATGAGAAAGTGTCCTCATCATGATATCTCTCTTTGGCTTTAAATGCAAACTTTTTACCATGGATTGAGAGAGACTGAGAAAATTAGAGTAGACGCCTCTAGTAATGGAGCGTTTGTTCTTTTATCTCCTGAGGAGGCACAATGAAATATGGAGGAAATAGCGATGAATATCCAATGGGGAGGCAATGACATAGCTACTGTGAAGATGGCCGCTGACATATTTGAGGATAGTGCATCTACCAAAATCTTAGAACAACTGTCTGTTATCAACAATAAGGTAGATGGAATGCAAGAGAGGATAGCAAGAGTAGAGAAAGGGACTGGAATCGAAGTAATACCTCAAAGTGAGAATGCTGGTACTGAGGAAGCCAACTATATTGGGAGACAAAGAAATCAATGGGGAGGATATAAGCCTAATCATAACCATCCTGGATTCCGATATAGCGACCCTAATGCAGGACAAGGGCCTAAACCGCCCACTACTTATGTACCACAGCAAACTAAAACTTTTGGTTGGGAAGCTGCGATAGAAAAATTGAGCAATGTCGTTACTGACAATATGAGACAACTTTCAAAATCTATGGCTGAGTTAGCCACTAACTTTAGCCAATATTGTCAGAAGAACGATGCTAAGATGACCAATCAAGAAGCCATCGTCCAAAATCCAAATAGGACAGTTAGCTGAGCAAGTCTCAACTAGACCTCCTGGAGGATTGCCGAGCAACACTGATAAGAACCTTAAGGATTTGAATGCGATCATGACTAGAAGTGGGAAAGAAGTAACTCCACCATCTCTAAAAGAGAAAGAGAAAACCATAGAAACTAAAAATGGTGAGCCAAGCAAGGAAGGAAATACCTCTGGAACTTTGCCCGAGCAAGAAACCTATAAGGAACCTGCTGGCCCTAGAGTTGAGCTTTACAATAACAAGTATCCTATTTTCACCAATGTCGATCCTTCAACCTTACCTTATCCTCCAAGCAAAACTAAGCCTAAGGTTGATGACAAAAGGTATAAGAAGTTCATAGATATCTTTAGAAAGTTACACATAAATATACCTTTAGTTGAAACACTTGCTGAGATGCCTGAGTACACCAAGTTCTTAAAAGAAGTTGTCTCTACTAAGAGGAAACTCCTAGATTTAGAGACCATTTGCCTAAATGAGGAGTGCTCAGCCATTCTTCAACATAAGTTACCCGCTAAGTGCAAGGATCCGGGAAGTTTTCTCATTCCCTGCACAATAGGTAACGTGTGTTTGAACAAGTCCTTGTGTGATCTAGGAGCGAGCGTAAATCTGATGCCTCTATCCATTTTCCAAAAGCTAGGTATGAAAGACCTTAAAAAGACTTCAATTACTTTACAATTAGCTGATCGTTCGGTTAAGAAACCTTGTGGAGTGGTTGAGGATGTACTAGTAAGAGTTGAGAAGTTTGTGTTTCCTGTCGACTTTGTTGTGCTAGATATGGAAGCTAACTACGAAGTGCCCCTAATCTTAGGAAGACCTTTTATGGCCACTAGTAGGACGCTTATTGATGTTTACAAAGGAGAGTTAGTGTTAAGAGTTAATGGAGATGAAATAGTATTCAACGTGTTTGACACTATGAAAACACCTGATGATGGAGATGACGCATGTTTCATGTTGAATTCTGTTGACAAGCTTGTCAATGACTTCCGACAATATGAGGATATTAAGGATTTCCTCGAGGCTACTCTAGATTTAGAGGATGAAGTGCCATATGAACGTAGCGAGGAAGAAAAAGTGATATGGCCTGGATGTAGTAGAGGAACCCCTGGACATGTCGAGGAGATGAAGTCTACCGAGGTTGAGAAATTCTACCATAGACCGACATGGCATAAGTTCTTTAAACTTAAGCTAACCGGACAAAAGTTAAAGACCTCGTTAGAAGAACCACCTACCAATCTGATGTTGAAGCCTCTGCCTGCATATTTAAAGTATGTATTCCTTCAAGATGAGACCTTGCCGCTTATTATTTCTTCTGCCTTGACTGAAATACAAGAAGAAAAGCTGATGAGAGTGTTGAGAGAGTATCGCGGAGCATTTGGATGGACAATAGCTGAAATTAAAGGCATTAGCCCTAGTGTCTACATGCATAAAATCTCCGCCGATCCTGCAAAGAAAGCGGTTGCACAACCCCAAAGAAGATTGACTCCACAACTGAAGGACGTGGTTAGGAATGAAGTTATAAAGATGTTAGAAATGGGAATCATCTTTCCTATCTCTGATAGCGAATGGGTTAGCCCGACCCACGTAGTTCCAAAGAAGGGAGGTTTGACTGTACAAGCCAATGAGTTAAACGAGTTAATTCCTATTAGACTCATTACTGGTCATATAGTATGCATTGACTTTAGGAAGTTGAATGATGCAACTCGTAAGGATCACTTCCCTCTTCCCTTCATTGATCAAATGCTCGAGAGACTGAGCGGACATGCGTTTTTATTGTTTTCTTGACGGATACTCGGGATACTATCAAATTCATAGTGCTTCCGAGGATCATGAAAAGACCACCTTTACATGTCCATATGGAACCTTTTCTTACAATAGAATGCCCTTTGGTTTGTGCAACGCACTCAAAGAACGCGTTCAAAGATGCATGATTTCTCTCTCACATTATTGATATGGTTGAAGATTTCCTAGAGATCTTTATGGATGATTTCTCCGTATTTGGAGATGATTTCGATTCATGTCTCACGCATCTAGCAAGAGTGTTGAAGAGATGCGAGGATACGAATCTGGTGCTTAACTGGGAGAAATGTCATTGAAAAACTGCCTCCACCAACCAATCTTAAGACTTTGCGAGGTTTTCTTGGCCACGCGGGATTCTACCGCCGGTTTGTGAAGGACTTTTCCTTAATCTCTCGACCTCTTACTGAGTTATTGTATCATCTCAAGGTAACTAGACTGTTTAAGTGATTAAAAATGACTGATGATGACTTCGTAAAAGTGGAAAAGTAACAAGAACGTTGAACTCACAAATCAAGAATGCAATTAATTTTTCGGTAGAGGATTTCCCTCTTAAGCCTTCAAACTTAAGTGACATTGATGAGTATGTTATTGCTGTCACTCGTGTTGAATGAGAGACAACCGATATTAGTTCAAAGATGACAAGAATGATTTGGTATCAATCTCACCAGACATCCCACAGTTTACGAGTAGTGTCTACTCTTATAAACTGCTAGTTCAAGGCCATTTCCTTTTATAGAAAGCCAAGAATGGGAAGGTAAATGTCTACAAGTGTAAGTCATATAAACTAACTAAGTTAAAGGCTAAACCGAAATATTAATAAAAGAAAATATAGGATAAGGAAAGTGATTTCGGATCACTGACCTATGAATCCTTAGAGACTTTCTTAACCGAGTAATTCGACTCAGAAGCTAAAGTTCTTTTTTAAGAAAAAGGTAGCTGGGCATTTATGATGAAGAGTAGACAACGGGCAGTTATTTCAGCTAAGATAGTGGGAGTGCTATAAGGAACTAAATTTCGGATTTTTAATCCTTGAATATCGCAGAAATTTAATTTCTGTTTACAAAATCATTGGAACGAATGGATTAACTTTCAAATCGATAATATAGTTGCCTTAAAGAAAGTGAATATGACATTTGTATACGATTCTGAGACTCGGACTTTTGTCTGATAAAGTCAGAACCAATAAGTAATGCTGAAAAAGGTATATGTAACACATCATAAGTTATTAAGACAAACGGTTTCCATATTTAGATAAACGATTCTTCAGCATCTATTAATTAGTGCATATATCCTAAAGATAAGATCTTAAGACTGGCTAAGGATGATTCCTATCTCCCAGTCTAAGAACACTATCTCAAAGAAAAATGACGAAGTAGCCTTTCAATTAGGAAAGGGTAATAGAGCTAAAGAAGTATCACAACTTGTTCATATTGACCTTCGGGGTCTTATGAAGGATACAAGCTAGTGGGAGCTTTTGAGTAATAGACATTTTGTCTAATGACTGCTCGAAATGCCGTTTACTTTATTTGAATATTTGGAGGAATCTCCGATATTACAAGAGAAACGAGTATTCCATGCTCAGATATAGGCTATGGCATGGTTATGGCACTGATGCTTGGTCTACCTCCAAGTGAAACGATTTCACTGAAAGGATAAACCATGGGTTGCCTTATATAGTTATTGATATGATACAGTACACTGCTTAACTTAATTAAGTTATTGATTGCAAAATAACGGTTCGCATTATCATGTAAAACCGAGAAGTCTACCTTAGAAGATGCTCATGAATTTGTGGATGATGAGTGAAGTACATTTACTCCACTTCCGCAGATAGAGGCATTTAGCATTAGAGCTTGAAGGTAGGACTGGAGATTTTGCATACACGTCCAGATGGGGACTGTTCATGAAATATCTTAATGATAAGATTCTGAAGATCTGATAATGACGGTTGTACTGTCACAGCCTTTCTAGGAGAATGTATGTATAACAACCTTAGACCTTGAAGTAAAGTTACCCGAGGAGTTACTATCTGATTGAATCAAACCACATCCAACATTGGTTGTTGGGGGTTACGCTGACAAATACTACTGAACCAGATCAGTAGGTCAATCCACCCAAATGCAGTGGGAGTATGGTTTATCCATTGACTCGCTGTGATTATGCAGACTTTACAATCTGCTGGGGGTGATTGATAACTTATGGTCTTTTTGAAGGACTGTATAGGATTCTGATAAAAGGAGGTTGGTTTATAGCAACAAACCTGTAAATGGAGTTTTGGTACTCCAGTTCTGTTCACAATCTTGTAGAACCACATGAGTGTCTCAGGCCCAGTGGAGTAATTGGATCTACGAGAAGAAGAGATGAATGAATGAGAAAGTTCATCATTCATAGCAAAGCTAAGTGGTCTAAGGGTAATTCCCTGACAAGTAGATAGTTAAACAGGAGTGATGCCCTGAAACTTTCTCACCATTCAGCCTTTCTTTATCCGTTGGACAGTGATGACAGATAAATTCAAGTCATTAATTCCTAAGTTTCATCTAAATGTATAAATAGTAGTTATCATATAAAATATCATGTTTTTACTAAGTTTTGTACCGGTTCAGTAACAGGAGTGTCGTGTCGGATTTACGCTGGGTATTTATGGTATTTGCAGATTTATGATAAACTAAGACCCTGAGTAACGACACTTTTTGAAGTCAAATCATATTTTTGGAAGGATATAAGAAGTATCACAAGCTTAAGTGGTCAAGTGGACAATCGATTCGTATTAGTGGAAATCGAGAAATATCTTCGACGAATGAATGGCCCATCAAAAAGACATTTTATGAAGAAGAGTCATTCATGAAAGTTTAGATCATTCAACAAGATTTCTAATGCCGCTTGAATCATGTCATTTGGAGATCTAGAACTCAAGATATGAATTTTTAAAGTTTTATTCCAAAATATAAATTTTTATCCGGAAATTGGATAATTAAGGGGGATAAATGTAATGATGAGACCGGCCCAGTCCGACCCAAACCCGGCCCGGTCCGGCTCCAAGAATTTCATCTATAAAAGGAGCCTCAGATACAACAGACGAGAGTGTACCAATATAAATATACTCTTCCTATATATATTTCTCTAATCCTCTTTCTTAGTAGTAGTAATATATTAGTAGGCCTTATGCCAAAAATAATGTAGAAACCGTAGTATCGTTGTAATATCACTTCCTTTTATTTATTATTAATATATATATATATATATATATATATATATATATATATATATATATATATATATATATATATATATTAGTAGTAGTACTTATATATATTTATGTATCTTTATATATATCTATATAACTATATATCTATAATTATATATATATGCTTATGTACTTATGTATATTTATGTATTATATATATATATATATATATATATATATATATATATATATATATATATATATATATCTATCTATATTACTAAACACTTATTTATTGTTTTTCATATGATGTTGAATTCGCTTTTTACTTACATCTTTAGTATAATTTCCTTTAATCATTCCGTTGTTATCACTATCATGAGTAACTAAATATATGTATAGTCGAATTATGTAAAAACGAGTGAAACGCCCTAAAGGGGATCAAACGGGAGTTGTGTAGCGCGTAATTTTATGTTTTAATGATTAATCCACGTCCTAAAACTTATTATAAACGTCTTTGAATTAGATTGATCACCTAATTCACTATCACACACATCGAACCTATAGATGTATTTTGCGGTGAGATGTGGGATAAGGGGTTTTGGGATCGTTGCGTAGATTCGGCCTAGTTGTTAGGATCATTTCCAATACAGAGGTTTGTCATCGTTGTTCGAGCGACTCTAAGAGCATAATCATGTTAGGTTAATCGGTTTTCTAAAAGGAAAATTGATTAACTTCACATAGGGTGTTGAGCGAGAGTTGTTCAGACCTTAACACCAGAATTACGAGTTGGCACCCGTGGATGTCGTTAAATTACTTTGAAAAGGTAGGTTGGTTAAAACACGCTCCCTGTCAAGTCTTCTCTTAGGGGTGAAAGTAACTCGTTGGATCATAATTCGGCTATACCTTTTAATAACTAGAACTACGACCGTTAGTTAATCTTTACTTTTGCATTAGTGTAATATCTCCCTACCATAATCTTGACCTGAACTAAGTTCTTCGTTGACTTTGGTACTTAAACGCTGTTCCCTGTGGATTCGACCTTGTTATCACTATACTACTGTTGACCCGATACTCTGTCGGTTAAAGTTAGCAGTTAGTTATTTTGCTATCAAGCTTTTTGGCGCCGTTGCCGGGGAACGACGACGTTTGATATCATGTAAGTTGACCGAAAGCTTGGGCTTAGGTCGTTTTTAATTTTTGTTTTCGTGTTGTTTTGTGTGTGTCAGTGAATGACTCGAAGCTCTAAAGAACCTCTCAGTGAGCCAATCCAAGAGATCGAAGCTTACGCACGTCATAGAAACAGTCAGCACCGAGGAGAAATCCTAGTCGCTAGTCCGAACCCTTTGTTTGAAGAAACAGGGACATTAGAAAGATCACTTTCTAATTCCTCTGCGGAAATGGACGATGTAATAACTAGACGAAGCGGTAAAGATCTTATTGATGAACAAACTCTACAGGGGCAAACCTCAACCACTACTGGTGGTAATGCAACAGTACCTTTGCAAACTCCACCGAGGACCCCTCGTCATGAACCATTGAGAGAGGACAACACAGGGCTACGTCGGTTGGGAGGCGCACGCAGTTTAATCGAGAGGCGAGGGATTGGACAAAGATGCAGAGGAGGACAAGATGCTCGGGATACGTAACTTCAGACCCGAATTAGACCAAGAGACGGTAAATCGAGTACTGCGGATGCTGGAGAATCAAGGAAATCAACAGGGGTTCCAAAACCCGTATAACCCATATGATCCACCTCCTCAGCAGCCGGTTTATCAGCAACAGATGGCTCAGCAAGCACAGGGATTGAGGGTTTGTCGAGATTACGTCACTACCCCACAGGAAGTTTTAGGGCACAACCCAATTAGGGTACCCCCAATTAATGTGAATAACATGGATATTAAGCAAAATATTTTGAACATGTTGGGGGAACACGCCTTGTTCCATGGGAAATCGACTGAGAACCCGAATAGCTTTCTGGATCACTTTCTCCAGATTTGTGGAACAATGAAATATAACGGGGTAAGTGACGAGGCGGTAAAATTAATAGTTTTTCCGTTTGCATTGAGAGGAGCAGCTAAGGATTGGTACGACTCTTTACCAAATGATTCGTTACATACGTGGGCTGATGTAACGAGAGTGTTTCTGAAAAAGTACTTTCCTCCAGCAAAGATATTAGATCTGAAAGAAGAAATCTCTTCGTTTGATGGTCTCGAGAGAGAGACACTAAAAGAGACTTATGAGATATTTAGGGGGCTGCTAAAAAGATGCCCCCCACACGGTTTTTCTATGGTGGAGCAAGTCATTATATTATTCAGGGCCTTAGAGCCGATGGACCAAAACAAGCTGAATGCCGCAAGTGGCAAAGATATTATGAATCTGCCACCAGAACAAGCTATGAGACAAATAGAGAATGCGGCAGATGGAGAAGGACAATGGGGATCGAGTAGAAAGAAGAAGAAATCCCCAAAGGAAAGTGTAAAGTCACTGAAAGAGCAACTCGATTGAGAATTTGCTATGCACGACAAGATGCAAGAAATGGTACTAAAGATGGACCGAATGGAGTTAGAAAGAAAGAAGGCACAACAATGCCAACTTTGTGGAGGTGGACATTTTGCCATAGAATGTGCATCATTGAAAAAACCCACTCCAGTACAACAACAGTCTGGCAATCACACTGACCAACAGCGAATGAAAGTCTATGCGATGGGGCAAATGGATATGAATCAGCAAGAGTTTGGCCAGCAACAGTGGAATCAGAACTTTGATAATCAGCAAGGGCCACAAATGGATTATGGTACGGGTGATGGTTCACAACAATATGATGTGAATTATGTTGGTCAAGGTTGGAACCAGGGGCAGAATCAGAATTGGAATCAAAATAATAATCAGAACCAAGGTTTTAGGCAAAACCAAAGCTCATACAACCGACCTTGGATTGTAATCCCGTAATCGAGTTCATACCAGAATCAAAACCAAGGCTACTATCAGAATAGTCAGAATCCGCCGTCTCAGTCACAAGGACAACAGCATAATCAGAATTGGAACCAAAATCAAGGCTGGAATCAGAATTAGGGTCAGCAAAACAATCAGAATCAACAAGTGAGCCAGCCATTGAGAAGTAATAATTCTGGCACCTATCAGCATCCAAACGCTCATCTGCGCCAGAACAATCAAAGCAATCAGCAATCAAACAATTCTGGTGTTCAGAAGATGGCCACTGAGATACTCCTGGAGAGATTAGACATGATCTGCTTTTCGAGAGTTAAATAAGAATGCTGTAGAACAAAAAGTGGCCACACATTCGCCACTCGGAACTTGGAGACCCAAGTGGGTCAAATAACCGACACTCAAGACAAATCTAAGTGGTGGACTCCCGAGTAACACCGGAGAGGAACCCAATGGGTGTGAATCTTTGTGTTCACACGAAGTGGTAAAGAGGTCGGGCTGAGTGACAAGAAGAAAGAATTATGGGCCGAAGAAGCGGCGAGAAAGCCGAAAGAGAAAGTCGTTGGACTGTGGAAGGAGCTATGTATGGTGAAGTCGAGATCAAAGATTTGGAGAGACGGCAATGTCGAGCAGAGAATGGAAGCAATGAGGAAAGAATTGGAAGCCACGAAAAAGGCTTTGGCTGAGGCAAACAAGAAAACATTGGAAGAGGCAGCACCAAAGAAAGACTATGTGGTCCTGGACATCAAAGAAGAAGAAGCCTCGCCGCCTAAAGGAAAAGGTAAGAAAAA
This sequence comes from Gentiana macrophylla, assembly GCA_026214975.1. NCBI lineage: Eukaryota > Viridiplantae > Streptophyta > Magnoliopsida > Gentianales > Gentianaceae > Gentiana > Gentiana macrophylla. Next base: position 120,442,459 of record CM047805.1, read on the forward strand.
CAGAATTCCTCCCCCTCCCCCTGATTTTGATGTTAATACTTTGCCCTATCCTCCTAAGGGACCCAGAAAGGACATACTGACCCAGGGTCAGGCAAAATTTCTGAATCTCTTAAGAAAGGTAGAGATGAATATTCCCCTATTAGAGGCAATTTCGAGCATTCCCCCATATTTTAAATTTTTGAAAGGAATGTTGTCGAGTAAGGAGAAGATGCAACAGATGGTGCATTTGAGTGAGGAATGTTCTGCAATCTTTGAGAATAGGATACCCCCAAAGTTGCAGGATAGAGGTAGTTTTACCATCCCAATTACCATTGGAGAAACTGTGTTTACAAATGTGCTATGTGATCTAGGGGCTTCTGTGAACCTATTGCCTAGAGGAGTTTATGAGAAGCTAGGATTGGGAGCGTTAGAGCCAACAGGAATGATCTTACAGATGGCAGATAGGTCTGTTAGGAAACATCTAGGGGTAGCTGAAGATGTGTTGGTACAGGTAGACAAGTTTGTTTTCCCTGTTGACTTTGTAGTCTTAGATATGGATATGGATACTAAAACCCCACTTTTGTTAGGTCGGCCTTTCTTGAACACATGAGAGACCTTGATAGACGTTAAGAGGGGAGAGATTATACTACGAGTCGGGAAGGAGAGTGTAGCCATAAATGTGTATAAGGCAATGAAGCATCCTGATGATGAAAAGAGTGATTGTTTTTCTGTTGATGCTTTATATCCTTGTATTTTGGAGCACACTAACCTGCAGGGATACCAAGAACCAATGGAAGAATGCTTGATGAAGTCAAGCACCGCATAGGATGACGATCCACAAATGAGAGTTCAGGTATATCATTTGGAGGCAACTCCTTTTTTGTCGACATAATTTGGAATAAGAAGCTAGAGCTCGGTTTGATCGGCAAGTCGCCAAAGCCGTCAATCGAGGAACCACCTCATCGATCCGAGGTGAAGCCACTTCCTAAGCATTTAAAGTATGTGTTTTTAGAACTGATGAATTACTTCCTCTTATTGTTTCGCCTCGCACTAACCGTTTTGCGAGGAAGCTAAGTTGATCCACGTTTTGAAGAAACACAAAAGGCCTTCGGATGGAAGAAGGTTGACATAAAAGGATCGATCTTTGATATCCGCAAGCACAAGATCATCCTGGAAGAAGGTGCCAAGCCGGTCGTGCAGCCAGAGACGGCTAAACCCACATATGCAAGAGGTGGTGAGGAAAGACGTGGTAAAGATGCTTGAGTTAGGGATAATCTCACGCAATTTCCGGCGGTGAGTGGGTGAGCCCCACGCAAGTCGAACCTAAGAAAGGAGGCATCACAGTTGAGCTTAATGAAAAGGTGTGCCCATTCCTACTCGTTTGAAGTTTGGTCACAGAGTTTGTATTGATTTCCGCATCTTTGAATGATAAGACTAGGAAAGATCATTTTCCCTACCCTTTATTGATCAAATGCTAGAGCGCCCGAGTGGTCATGCATTTAACGCTTTTTGGACGGTTTTAGTGGCTATTATCAAATTCACATCGATATACATGACCAGGATAAGACTACATTCACATGTCCAGTATGGAACCTTTGCATTCAAAAGAATGCCGTTTGGGTTGTGTAATGCACCGCGACGTTCAAATGATGCATGATGGCTATCTTTGCCGATATGATAGAGCATTTCATGGAAGTTTTTATGGATGACTTTAGCGTTTTTGGTGATACTTTTGATGAGTGTTTGTCGAATATTGATAAGGTGCTTGCACGTTGTGAAAAGACAAACTTGGTTTTAAATTGGGAAAAGTGTCATTTCATGGTAACTGAAGGAATTGTTTTAGGACATAAGGTATCGGGTAAAGGAATAGAGGTCGATAGAGCAAAAATAGAGGCAATCTCTAAGCTTCCGATGCCTAAGAATCTGAAAACTCTACGTTCATTCTTGGGTCATGCAGGTTTTTATCGTAGATTCATTCCGGGTTTTTCCCAAATTGCTAGACCTCTTACTCTTAAATTGATGAAGGGTGCCCTTTGTGTTTTTGATGCGGCATGCCTAGATGCTTTTCGAACTCTTAAGAAACTTCTTACTTCGGCTCTATCTTGGTGGCACTTTGATTGGTCTAAGGAGTTCAAGTGATGTGTGATGCTAGTGATTATGCCGTAGGAGCCGCCCCAGGTCGGAAGGTCGACAAAAGTTTGTTTCGCCCTATCTACTATGCCAGCCATACCATGAACTCGGCTCAACAAAAGTACGCCACAACCGAAAATGAACTTTTAGCTATTGTTTTGCTTTCGACAAGTTCCGGTCATACTTGGTTGGATCGAAAGTCATAGTTCACACTCGACCATCTTTGCGTTGCAATACTATTTGCCAAGAAGGATGCAAAACCACGCTTGTTAAGGTGGATCTTGCTTCTTCAAGAGTTCGATGTAGAGATTAAGAATCGAAAGGGTGTGAGAACGTAGTAGTGACCATCTCGTTAGGATGGAACAGGAGACAAGAAACACTCTATTAAGGTTGACATTGATGATCGTTTTGGGATGAGCGGTTGTTAAGTAGTGGATACGATGCTCCCGGTTAAGCGAGGAAATTTTCTCGCAGAGAGGAAAGAAAGGAAACCCATGGTATGCCCCATTCGTTAATTATCATGAGTGTGGATTCGTAGATCCCGAGTTTGATGAGAACCGTAAGAAGAAGTTTTATAGTGAGGTGAACCGATATGTGTGGGAAGATCCCTTACTTTTAGGCTATGTGTGAGATGGAATCTCGAGGAGATGTGTTGATGATGAGAGATAGTGAGTATTCTCTCGTTTTGCCATGATAAAGAGGCCGGTGGCCACTTCTCGGGAGAGAGAACATCATTGAAGGTGTTACAAAGTGGGTTCTACTGGCCCACTATTTTCAAGGATGCACATGCGTATGTTAAGACATGTGATGCCTGTCAACGCTCAGGGAGGATTTCCAAGGGAAGTGAGATGCCCGAAACCGATGATAGTGTGTGAAGTGTTTGATATATGGGGATTAGACTTCATGGGACCATATCCGTCTTCTCTTTCAGAATCAATACATTCTTGTCTTTGTGATTACGTTTCAAAGTGGGTTGAGGCAATTGCTTCACCTACTAACGACAAACATGTAGTCATACGGTTTCTTAAGAAACATATACTATCCCGGTTTGGAATACCTCGAGCGATAATCAGTGACAATGGAAGTCACTTTGCAAATAGAGATTTCAATAAGCTTTTAATGAAGTATGGGGTCACTCATAAGTTAGGCACTTCCTACCACCCTCAGACTAGTGGCCAAGTAGAAGTGTCCAATCGGGGAATTAAAAGAATCTTGGAGAAGACAGTCAATTCTAATCTTAAGGATTGGTCAAAGAAGTTAGATGATGTGCTTTGGGCACACCGAACTGCGTTCAAGACACCAATAGGTATGTCACCCTACATGCTTGTTTTTGGCAAGGCTTGCCACCTTCCCGTAGAGTTAGAGCATAAGGCCTATTGGGCGATTAAGAATCTAAATATGGATGACGCATTAATCGGTTAAAGAAGGATGGCTCAGTTGAACGAGTTAGATGAGTTTCGCTTTCAAGCTTACGATTGTTCGGAGAAATATAAGGAAAAGACCAAAATGCTTCATGATAAGTTGATCAAACCTCGTATTTTCAACGTGGGTGATGAGGTCCTTTTCTATAATACTCGCCTCTATTTATTTCAAGGCAAACTTAAGTCAAGGTTGTCAGGACCATATACGGTATTGCGAGTTTTCGACTCAGGAGCCATCGAGGTAACACATCCGAAGCACGGAACGTTCATCACGAACGGCCTTCGTCTAATAAAGTATAAAAAGTTACCATTCGATGAGGCTCTTGAAATTGTGCATTTGACTGATCCCGAGTCTTGATTAATCATTTCTGAGTCTCAGTCGAGCCAACGACGTAAAACAAAGGCGCTTGGGGGGAGGCAACCCCGTCTTAATAAATCTGGGTGAAATTAAATAGTTGTTTATGTGATTTTATTGGTCGAGCAAACGACGTTAAACAAAAGCGCTACCGGGAGGCAGCCCGTTAAATAATAATAATTTGGATAAGACTAGTCTTAATGAAATGTAGAATCTGTGGAAAGTATGATCATAATGGAAGTTTAACACACAGCACAACCAAGTCTCAGGATGAGTGTTTGAATGTCATTAAAAGAGAACGATTAGGTGGTTATCCGAAAATCTCCAGGTAGAATACAGAAAAAAAATTCAAATGCATCATTTCTTGGACTTAGGTTGTGGACAGAACCCTTGAGAATCTGGGTATAAAAGACTCACTACATTTTATGATTTAGTCTGTTTCCAATTTGAATTGATGCCTTGACTATGATATGTCTATGCTCTATATGATATGTATGCACATATTGCCTATCGAATTTTCTGACGTGACAGGGCCATTTTCTTATTATTCCCATATCCCTGTTCGATGTCTTGGCACGAGGACCATGTCCCGTGTTTTCTTTGTTTTGGTTTTGTATAGGGATTCGGTCGTGCTTTTCATGGTCGTTACGGGATTCGTAGCACCTTTTCGCCAGGTTTATAAGCTAAGTCTTCCTCTCTATCTCATTCACACGCTTAGGACATTGCAAGTTCGTAAGTGGGGGGTAGAGTCGAGGTTGGTCTAGTAATGGCATTAAGTGTTTATTTTGTATCAGAAAATCCCTTAGTTTTTTGATTTTTTGAGCATTAATGAGTTGATTACAATGAATTATATAAGGTATATATTTCATGGATTTGAAGCTGTAATGATCAATTCGGATATGTATAACAAATTTGAACCGTAAGTGCATTTTAGCCTAAATCTATTTGTATGACATGAATTCCTTCACATAAGCCTTTGATATTGAAGCGAAAATTTTAAATCAGATCCATTCAAGATCCTAGTGATTATCCTAGAGAGACTTGCAAGAACTTAGTACCTAACTTTCGAACGTGTCTCGTGAATATCCAAGGTTTGAATGTGATAGAAAGGATATAAGTTAAGTTTATTGGGAAAGTGGAATGAAATGAAGAATACCAAACTAAGTTGAACTATATATATGTCGGATGTAGCTACCAATGATTTGAGTCGCGTAGGCATTATCACGAACGCCCTATATCACTATGAGGTTTAAAAGCTCCCGATCGCTCGATGATAGTAGTCCGGCTAGGGTGTTATCACGAAACATCCTATTCTTTGGGAATGAAGGCATATGATACACATGTGAAATTAAGTTAAATTTAAAAATTGGCAAATGACAATGTGGAAAGTTGGTTTACAACTTAGTTATCTTCTCGACTATCCCCAAAGATAAACCTGAATGATATGCTTTAGGGATTATCCTAATAAGTACACGGGAGTACTTTGTGTGGAATCATTATCGCTATACCTAGGAAAGTCATTAGGACTGTCTGAATGGATACTTGTGCGTTTGCTTGAATTATTCAAGAGAGGATAGTGGAAATTGAAAAGGCTTGTCACACACACACTCTGTTATACATTTATATTAAGGTTAACATGTAGTTATGATTCGAATGGTTGCATCATCTTGTTGGCCCTTACACCTTATATCTTCATAAATTTATCTCTCATTCATTTTGTTTTATCGCTTGTTTTGTTCGAGGACGACCAAAAGCTAAGTGGGGGGTTGTGATGACAGATAAATTCACAGTTATTTTCATAACTTTTTATTCCGTTTCTAATATCATTTTGAGCACTTTTATATCAATTCAAGTCATTAATTCCTAAGTTTCATCTAAATATATAAATAGTAGTTATCATGTAAAATATCATGTTTTTACTAGGTTTTGTACCGGTTCAGTAACCGGAGTGTCGTGTCGGATTTACGCTGGGTATTTGTGGTATTTGCAGATTTATGATAAACTAAGACCCTGAGTAACGACATTTTTTTGAAGTCAAATCATATCTTTGGAAGGATATAAGAAGTATCACAAGCTTAAGTGGTCAAGTGGACAATCGATTCGTATTAGTGGAAATCGAGAAATATCTTCGACGAACGAATGGCCCATCAAAAAGACATTTTCTGAAGAAGAGTCCTTCATGAAAGTTGTAGATCATTCAACGAGGTTTCTAATGCCTCTTGAATCATGTCATTTGGAGATCTAGAACTCAAGATATGAATTTTTAAAGTTTTATTCCAAAATATAAATTTTTATCGGAAATTGGATAATTAAGGGGATGAATGTAATGATGAGACCGCCCAGTCCGACCCAAACCCGGCCCGGTCCGGCTCCAAGAATTTCATCTATAAAAGGAGCCTCAGATACAACAGACGAGAGTGTACCAATATATATATATACTCTTCCTATATATATTTGTCTAATCCCTCTTTCTTAGTAGTAGTAATATATTAGTAGGCATTATGCCAAAAATAATGTAGAAGCCGTAGTATCGTTGTAATATCATTTCCTTTTATTATTATTATTATATATATATATATATATATATATATATATATATATATATATATATATATATATATATATATATATTAGTAGTACTTATATATATTTATGTATCTTTATATATATATCTATATAACTATATATCTATAATTATATATATATATGCTTATGTACTTATGTATATTTATGTATTTACATATATATATATATATATATATATATATATATATATATATATATATATATATATATATATATATATTACTAAGCACTTATTTACTGTTTTCATATGATGTTGAATTCATTTTTACTTACTGTCTTTAGTATAATTTCCTTTAATCATTCCGTTGTTATCACTATCATGAGTAACTAAATATATGTATAGTCGAATTATGTAAAAACGAGTGAAACGCCCTAAAGGGGATCAAACGGGAGTTGTGTAGCGCGTAATTTTATGTTTTAATGATTAATCCACGTCCTAAAACTTAATATAAACGTCTTTGAATTAGATTGATCACCTAGTTCACTATCACACACATCGAACCTATAGATGTATTTTGCGGTGAGATGTGGGATAAGGGGTTTTGGGATCGTTGCGTAGATTCGGCCTAGTTGTTAGGACCATTTCCAATACAGAGGTTTGTCATCGTTGTTCGAGCGACTCTAAGAGCGTAATCATGTTAGGTTAATCGGTTTTCTAAAGGGAAAATCGATTACTTCACATAGGGTGTTCAGCGAGAGTTGTTCAGACCTTAACACCAGATTTAGGATTTGGCACCCGTGGATGTCGTTAAATTACTTTGAAAAGGTAGGTTGGTTAAAACACGCTCCCTGTCAAGTCTTCTCTTAGGGGTGAAAGTAACTCGTTGGATCATAATTCGGCTATACCTTTTAATAACTAGAACTACGACCATTAGTTAATCTTTACTTTTGCATTAGTGTAATATCTCCCTACCATAATCTCGACCTGAACTAAGTTCTACGTCGACTTTGGTACTTAAACGTTGTTCCCTGTGGATTCGACCTTGTTATCACTATACTACTGTTGACCCGATACTCTGTCGGTTAAAGTTAGCAGTTAGTTACTTTGCTATCAGAAAGCAGAAAGATTACCAGGGGTGATGCCCTGAAACTTTCTTGCTATACAACGGAGCTTGAATTCATTCGGAGCAAATAGGTTTTAGCTCAAAGCCAATGGCAGATTGACTGCATGTGCTTATATCTATTGGTGGATTAAAGCAAACCTCTAGGTCATTAAAAGCCACATGTTTGAAATATATGGTCTTGACCAGAATATTGATGAGTCTTTTGTAGACCAGAGTGTCAATATTGTTAAAGTAGAAGACGTTAGTATTAATGAAATGTAACACTGCAACAGTTGTGAACAACATGGGTGTGTTATCTGAAGTCAAGAACTGACAAAGCAAAGCTTCTCTGAATCAGAGAAGTGGACTATATTCTAAGAATTTGATTCGGTTGAATTCATGAGAACAAGTTCTTTGGAAGTATCCCATTCATCTTATTGTTAAGATGATGGTGCATTTTCGAATGCTAGATTCAACAAGAGGTTTCCTACCCAACCCCTCACGGAATAATACTCTTAGTCTTTGGATATAGAGAAAATGGGATAGATTCTCTTTTGGATTGAGAATGTCAAATTATTAAAAGTCAATTGTAGTCGAATCTTGAATTCGAACGTTGAGTAGCAGTATAGTGCATCATCAAGTACCATCGGAGAACGAGGACTATTATGCTTGTATATTCAGGTGCAAACCTAAGTATTGATTACACTGATTCTGACTTTAAGTTAGATTAAGGATGATCGTAAGTTGATCTCGGGCTCAGTGTTTTCTCATAGTGATGGAGCTATAGTCTGGGGCAATCCAGCACTGCCAATTTGACTCTGTTAGTCGAATACATAGCAGCTTTCAGAGCAGCTAAAAAGGCATTGTGGCTTGAGAAGTGTTTGTTGGATCGGGAAGTGATTCCAGGTCTCGATGAGCCGATACCATTTTACGGTGAAAACAGTTGAGAGGTAGCTCATGCAAATGATCCCCGCAGACACAAGAGGTCAAAATCATATTGAGAGAGAATACCACCTGATCAGACAGACAGTGCAGATAGGCAACGTTTCGGTCCTAAAAGATCCCCTTTGCTGATCAGTTTATCAAGTCGGGTGGCATCTAATGTCACTGATAAACGCTTGGCGGGTATGAAATTGGGAGATATGTCTCAACTGCTTTAGAGCAAGTGGGAGAATGTTGTGGTTAGAAAGAATAAGGGTGTGGTGCTCTAAAAACAATTGTTGCTTGTCTTTACGGGCAAGTGGGAGATTGTTGGATTTAGTGCCCGAAAGACAATTGTTGCTTGTCCTTATGGGCAAGTGGGAGATTGTTAGGAGTAGCACGCGAAAGACAATTTATGTAATTGTTTTTATAATTAATAAATGACAGATTTATTCTCATCTTATTATTTGCTTTGTGCTTATAATAAATACACTGCTGAAAGCCCCAAGTTGTATCATATGTAGCCATATAACTTAGTGTGTGTCACACGTGAGGATTAAGTTTATGGTGATACACTTGAACTGTTAGTCCGTGCTGAACTTAATCAAAGTATGGGGTCTATTGATTAAACCACGATTAATGCGCCCGGAACACTTTAAGGTGTGACCGTCTTATCCGTACCGTCGATATTGGTTATCTAAGTGGGGCATTTATATATGATGTAGTCATATAGGACTGGATCAATTTAATCTGCATTTCTCATATAATTCCGTGATTGAGAAATCTTATTGAATTACAAGATGATCATATATAGATTAACCTTAATCCTTAAGTGATTGCATACGCCTGCTTGTTTCAAGATAGGGTTTGATGTGTTCGTTAAGGATCGCTAAGAGTCGCGGTCCGAATCACTTTCACGTTGGCACTATTATGGAATGAGTGAGGAGTGTGTGTCTCGAAGATATGGAATCCATTCCTTCCTGTGGGAAGTAGAAAGACAATCCCTTATTTGTTAATCCAAGAAACTGATCGATCGGCCGAGTTCGTATTGGTTATCAACTAATTGATCACTAGTGGGTTAATGGTAAATAAGGATAAGATGTAATGAAAAAAGTTTACGGAAATAATCTCGCTTCGTTACGGATAGTCTATGGAGGGTTAGTCTGTATGTAATGATTATATCAATGGACACTTATCGACTCGACGCTTTGAGAATAAGTTATATCTATAATCAATAGAGTTCAGTTTCGGATTTATTGTGGCATAATTCCGGAATTAATAAGTTGAGTAGAAATGTTTTGTTCGATTAATATTTTATTCAATTTATTGTAGCTGCTAGTTATAGGTCCATGGTCCCCGGGTTGGCTCCTAACACGCGAGTGTTTTCTCATTTTGTGGAACCTCGAGAATAAATCAAATAGTTTGTCTATTTAATGAATATGCAATATTATTTATTTGGTAAATAATATATAAAATAGAAAATACATTTTCTATTAAAAATAATGGCTAAAGATGGCGCCATATTTTTGATAAAATTAGGGAAAAAAAATTTCCTAGATTATGTCACATGTGTAATTAGTTAATTATTTATTTGTTAGATAATTAATGGAAAAGAGATAAGAGATTGATTTTTTTGGGAATTATCTATTATTTTATGGCAAATATCTTTTCCTTATAGAAATAGGTAATTGTAGTGTGAAAATGATAACTCTTTCTTGACTAGTTATTTTCCTATATAAAGAGAGTTCCTCCTAACATAAATTACAACACAATTTGCGCCACATTTAATTAAAAAGAAGAGAAAATTTAGTTTTCTTGTTCTAGCCATTAGGAGGAGAAAAACCTTGAGTTTTTTTTCTTGGAGCATATTCAAGGAGGTTCTACTACGAGGATCGACGTCCACCAGTCGTCGCTTGGAAATACAATCCGAAAAACTGCGGCTTCTCCCTTTCTGTCGATTGTTAATCCCTCTACTGTTGGGTAAATCTTCATCCTTCTCGTAGTTATGTTAATTAATTATGTGAATTAAAATCGTGGTAAAATCGCATGCGAATTTAATTCGTAGCTTCCGTTGTGCATGATCGAGCGTCTCGATCGGTGCTGTGAATCAGATCTGACGATCCAATTATGGATCAGATCCGGATTCGGGTTCTGTATATCCAGCAGCTTCACGAGCCCGCTTCTCAAAAGTTGAGGATCCGATTACTATCCCCTTCTCACGAGCTCGGGGGACTGAGGGCTGAGCTTGCGCCTCCAAATCAACCTTGCCAGTAGTAATTTCTTCATCAACCGCTGGCAAAACAGTTTTTTGAATGGCCTTGAGCTTTTATTCTCTAGCCACAGCTGCGGCTCTCTTTCGGGCAATGATGTCATTCCTTTGCTTCGTGGGGTTTATCATCGCTGCAAAAATCAAGATTGGGTAAGTCCAAAATACATAAATATGAAGGCAGTAAACTAAATAAGTAATGTCAAAGCGGAAAGTAAAATTTTACTCGAAGGTCTATGGCTGGGATCCCCTTTGCATACCCCCCACACATAGGGGAGACATCTATTAATGTGGCAGTCGCCAATCCAATCGGGGTCACAGTCGACAGGTACCACATTGACTAAAGGATCTCCAACATCTGATCCTGACATCCCAGCTGCTCGACATTACCCCTCGGTGACCTCTAAAAGGTGGCGCCAGTTAAAAGTTTGTTTCTGAGTACCGCGCTTGGCATCATAGCCTATAAGCTTGTAGAGCTCCTTGATGAACTTCGCTTCGCCCTCATCAAACTTACCCACTTCCACATCATCGGCTTTTTTGGTTGTGTTGGCGGCGTAGTAGGGAAGGGCCAACCCACCTACGATTCAACACTCATGCACCTCACATTCCACGAGTTCACCCGATCGGGAAGATCGAAGAGTAGATGACATTTGAGTTTGCAGGGAGTGAGCTGACCATCTAACAAACTCTACTCCATGCCTTACACTCCGAAGCTCCTTCGGAACAAGTCGTCAAGGCATGAAGTAGGGAGCATTGATGTGGGGAACCCACATATGGTCTCAAGGACCCGGTTCTGATCCGAACGGAGGTCACATCATAAGCCTTTAAGCCGGGTCCATCTTCATCCCGCTTGCTGCCAGGCCGGGTACAAGCCGTTAGCTGACAAGATCATCTGTCATCTCAACACTACTCCGAATCAAGGCCGGACCGTGACTACCCAGAGATCATCAGCGCACATAGCCTCCTCATCTACCAGGACAAACCGGACTCAACTCCCGAACGCGGGAATCTTCTTACTCGGCATCAGAAGACCCTTGACGAGCCCACACGAAGGATTGGCGGCTTCAAAATGAACCACCACTCCTCAGCCCGGGATCGTGTTTATGCTTATATTGTACTTAATTATGTCTTGTCATCATTAGCATAATCATACTTAGTCGGCACCTATAAATAGGAGCTATGTATAAATCACAATCCATATCAATATTAATGAAAGCAGGCCAAGCACTGCCTATGTGTCGAACCTGAGCCCGCATTCATACTGTCTGCCGGAAACTTCATATTGTTCATACAAACCACCACTATCACCACTCATATCACCTTAGAAATCACACCTAATTAAATAGCCAGATATCCACACGGCCCAGCCGTTACCGCCACCCTGATAATTCATGCCATATCACGTTCTAGCTTCATACGTTGAAAGCAAAAGAGAAAAGGGATTAGAGACTTCTCCAAAATACTCACAAGTTTGTCAACGGATTTCAGAACGGGGTATAGTTTCGGAATCAGTGGGAGAAGGGCTACAAGTTGATACAAAAAGTTCTGAGTTTTATAAATGTATGCGTTTTAGCCCTAGTTATGGTTTAGATTTTCTAGATTCGTAGAATTGTGGTATTAGAAGCATGTGATCAAGTCTAATTCAAAGTTTGGGATTGATCACCTAGGTTTTTAGTTGAAGGATCAAGTTTGTTGTTGTCTTACTTGGAGTTTTGCTTGCTAAAAGGTATGAGACTCTTCCTTCCGAGTAATTATAATTTTATAATGTTAAGGTTGAGTTTTAGTGTTGTTTTGTGGTTAGAAATCATGTCTATGTGTTGTTGTTATGGTATGTTATGCTATAGAATGTTTAGAACCTGTTTTGCTGCTATTTTTGGAGTAATTTGATGTTAAACATGTTGGGAATGAGTTAGAAATCGTTTAAGTGCAGAAAACTATTGTTTTGGGCTGCTTGAGGGTTAATGCGCGCGCATTGGGTCGGTAGCGCGCGCATTACGGTTTCAAAAAGTGTGAAACTGATGCATAGAGATTTTAGCATGCGCATTGATGGTGCAGAAAGCATCCTAAATGGTTTGGGAGGATTTATGCGCGCGCATTAAGCGGGTAGTGCGCATTAACCCAGTTTTTGGGAAATAATGTGTTTTGAGCCAGAGACCGGAATTGAATATTGTGTCTTGATCAAATAACATTAAATGACATGAACAAGCCATGATTAGGCTTCTGATGTGTTTAGTTCCAGCACCGAATAGATTCTTCGTAAGAGTTGAAGTTCGGGACTGTCGGAAAAGCATGAATGCCTTGTGCTTTGATGAATTAGCATTCATCAGTGTCTGTGTATGTGTTAGGATGTTGTGTCTAGTCGTCTTAAGAGAGGGAGTGGAATGAGTAAGGGAGCCTTACTTGAATATACTTAGGTTTCTAGTTAAAATTAATAATATACGTTCTTGTGTAGTAAAAGACTAAACATCATGTTATTCTTGGTAAGGCACAAGTCTACATTGCAATGTGTGGGCGGTCGGATAAAGTGAACAACTCTGCTGGCTCAAGAGATATAGGAGTAGATGGACTTCGCGAATGAATAACTCCGTAGGTTTACAAGACTCTAAGTACGGAGGGACTTCACCGAACGTGTACACCATCGGGGCTAGCCCGTGACTATTGATGTGATCCACTGATAGGTTGCACCCAGATACTTCGTGGAGAGTATCACCATTAATAGTGCCCTTGAATACTGATATAACAAAGATAAGCTTAGCTAGAAACAAGTAGGCACGACATGTTGATAAGCATGACGTGAACCCTAGAGTTGAGTCAGTCTCACAAAGACAACTTAATTAATAATATGAACATATTCGTTGTAAGACTTAATTATTCAGTAGCTTCTTCCTCTTTACTAAGTACTTATGTACTTACCTCCTTTGCATATTTGTTTTGTATGCATCGTGAGGTAAGAAGACGAACATGTCGACCATGAGCTCGTTGAGGATGATATATGATAATGATGATGTGTTCAGTTTCCTTTATTTGATGATTACTAGACTTTGTTGCTGTTTCATTTCTAGATAAATGTTGTACATTTATTGCTAGACTTTTCAAGACTTGTTGTACTTTTTCTTTTGAGACATCATACTTTTGTAAGAATTTTAGAATTCCGTTGTCGTAAGTTAAACTTTTTATCTTTAGTCGGTTGGACTTCCTATTCATAAAAGCATTTATGGTTTTCCCTAAGTTTTTTAGCTTCCGTTTGCTAGACTCGATACGACGTAATAGAAACTTACGTATAACATTGGATTTATTTAATATTATACGTGACGACAAACGTTTATTTTTCGGATAAACACTATATACCCGGAAACGGGGCGTTACATGATACGATAAAACAAAACAAACATTTAAATTATAGATTCCTATCTATCATTAAAATACATTAAAATAACATTCTCAGCAAATAAAGATGATTTGTTTACTCATATATATATTAAAATGCATAATCTGTAAAGTTTGTTTTACAAATAATATCTTCAGATTTTTATTGTAAAAATTCTTTTATATTTCATTTTTGTTTTGTTTTTCAGATACAAAAGTTTACACACATCCTAATTATGTATTTCTAACAGGGCTCAAACCCTTTTCTCCAGATCAAGATATAACCTAGCTAACCATTATGTCGATTTACCGAGTACATTGTGATATGGGAAACCCGCATAACGGTCTTATGGACCCGGGTTGACCCGGTCGGAGGTCACAACATAATCATCTCGCTCCAACTTCGTATACTTTGATTTATCTTGTTTGCCAGGATGGATCCGTATCGCAAGTTAGCGAGCCTCCCGTCAACTCGAACCAGGGCCAAGCCCTGATCACCCAAATGACGCCCCATACGCATGACCTCTCCCGATCGCTCAAAGCGGCGGACTCACCTCGTCAATTCAAGAATCATTGTATCTGAAAAAGATAAGACCGACCGTTAAGCCTGCGGAGAGGGCAACGTTACCTCAACTCCGATCGTCATGTTATCATCCAAGATCGTGTCTTATACTTTATCATACTTTATTATGTCTTATCGTCATTAGCATAATCTCGATTAGTCCGTAGCCTATAAATAGGAGCTGTATGTTACTCATAAAGATCTCTCTAATAACAAAAGAAAGCCAAGCTCTGCCAATTCGTCGACTCCGTCATCATATTCATATTATCACCGGAAACTGCATATATTTCTTATCAGCCGCCGTAATCACCACCCATCCCATTAGAGAAATCATATCTAAACAGCCAGATATCCATTCGGCTCAGCCGTTACCGCCACCCTGATTGTTCCTGCAACATCAGTTGGCTCCGTTACCAACAAATTTCTTATCAAAATCAATCTTCTTCGGCCGTTCTCACCACCGTGAAATCCATTCCACGGTGTCTCCGGCGAAATCATCGCTTGCATGCCTGATATTGATCTCAGAAAATGTTTCCATTTCTTAGATTGTACGGCCTGGAAATTGATGCTTTTATCACTTTTGAGATGCAAATCATCATCCGAAGCACTATACACAAGAAGGTTTGGATAGCTTTCGCAAAAACACAGTGGCAAGGAAGCAACAGCAACACCAGACGTGGTAAGTTGGGTAACTTGTAAGGACTCTTTGCCTTTCCAAGTTTATTACACTTGCCGGCATAGCGCTATTAAATTTTTGGGCAAGATTGAACATTTTTGCGGGAGAATCCTTACTGGATTCTGGGTTTCTGAGACTCCTCCGACCGGCACCGCCCAAAGATTACTTTGCCAACAAGCCTCCTTTCAAATCATGGGTGGAGGGAAAGCAGTGGAACCTGGTACACCGAATAAGGGGGTCAATCAGGACACAACATGTGGCAGCAACCCCTCACGTGCCAGTTCCACATCATATCACAGTGGACGAAGACGGGGATCGCAGTCCGCCTAGGGCCACGACGAGCAGTCAGTTGATCCCGACATGCGCAGTGTGTTAAATGAAAAAGCAAAGGCCCGAGAGTTAGAGGATGCGGCTACAAAGAAGGCTCGCGGGAAGAATGCAGCCGGGACATCTCGTCAAAACTGTGAACACGAACTAATTTGGATGCCGAAGCAATTGCGAGTCAAAATGCCCATGCAGCAGCATTAAGGAATCATGTGGAATACTTAGAGGATATGCGGCTAACAACTCAAAGCCTTATAGCACAAGGTTTGACTCCCGTACCCGTTAGCAAATTTGTTTCGCCCATGCCGGCTCGAACAGAGATACAACACACTCTACCTCCTCTGATACCGGAAAGGTCGTATCGTGAGGATCGATGAGTGAGGTGGCAGCCATGCTACATCACAACCAAGCAGAAGAAGGAAGTCGGCCTTAGCCCGAATGGGGCCCACGGATGACGTCCGTGGTGCAGCCCCGGAGAGAAAGAGTGCCGAAAAAGAAAGGCATGTCCGAACTCAAAGAGAGGGGCACGGAGAATCACAAATAGAGCAAAGTATTGTCAAGATTCCCGTCATAAAAGAGAAAGCCAACGAGTTGGCAATAATGAAGAAACAAATTGAAGAGCTTCAGAGGGGAACCAGAGCCATAAAGGAATCTAAACCCACTTGGGGAACCAGTGTCTTGCATCCAAATATTCTCTCAGCAGCACCTCGAGGAGGTACACATTATCCAAACTTTACCAATTATCATGGTACCATAGATCCCCTAGATTGGCTATCTGCTTTTCATAGCAAGATAAAATTATGCACATCGAGTGAAGAGGCATGGTGTATCGCGTTCGTAGGGGCTATGCAAGACCGAGCGGCCTCATGGATCCGCAGTCTACCCCCAGCATCAATTCTGTCCTAGGACGATCTAATCAGCAAGTACACCGCCGAGTTCAAATCAGTCAGGGGACCTAAGAAAACTCACATCAACTTTCACGAGGTTCTACAAGGAAACGGCGAGTCAACCCGTAGTTACTACGACCGATTCTACAAAGTTTATGAGCTCACAAGAGGTATAGCCGACAATGTGGTGATGAGTAGCTTCGAAACGGGGCTTAACCCGGGATACCTAAAATCCTACTTCGCACTCAACCCGCCGTCAAACCTCCAAGAAATGCTAAGTTCTGCTTGGAAGTACATTGCAACGGCAAGAAGTGAGGGTACTTCATCATCTCACAGGAGGAAGCAAAGGACCGAGCGAAGCCCACCAAGGGAGCCCAAAGGAAATCGGGACCGAGACCTCAAGAAACCTGAAAAGTTTAAAGAGGAAAATTGGACTCCAATCAAGATCTCCTACACACAATTAATACATGAAATAAAAGATTAGTTGCCTAAACCTTTTCCCATGAAACCGGACAGAAGCCGTGATCAGTCTAAGAGTTGCGCTTTCCATGAAGACAGGGGTCATGATACCGAGGACTGCTACCATTTGAAGAAAGAGTTTGAAAACTTACTGGCTCGAGGCTGTTATGGTCATTATCGCCGAGATGGCGGAGGAGCAAACCGGAACGAACGTCAAGTGCGTCAATACGACCGAGAAATCCGAATCATCACGGTAAGTCCTCCCAGTAACAACCAGATCAAATACAGGATATGGTCTATCAATAAGCATGTGGAAAAACCTCATGTTTTACGTGGAAATGAGCAACCACTTGCTTTCACTAAAAAAGTGCTGGTAACAGCAACCAATGTAGAGGACTCATGCCTCAGCATCTCGGTCGTTACGAAAAGGTTCAGAGTTAACCAAGTGATGATAGACACGGGGGCACGCAGAGATATCATATATTACAATTGTTTCAAAGAATTGGGATTTGATGACTCCAGCTTACAACCACACAATGGTACTCTTGAAGGTTTTACGAACCACATGATACAGGTCAATGGAGCCATTGATCTGGACATACAAATGGGGGATTACGCTCCTTTCAGGACTGAAAGGGTGAACTTCCTGGTGGTGGATCTGCAATCAAACTACAATATGATCATTGGAGCACCCGCCCTAAGACAATTTCAGATGGTAGTCTCCATCCCACACCAACGAGCAAAATTCTACGTTGAAAATATGATTGGGGTTTCGGTCAGCGAACCTGCAGCCGTACTCATGTACATTCACACCTCTCAGGCAGAAGGCAAACGAGCTAAAGCTGAACAGCCGGGAACCAGCCTCATGAATATGGTAAAGCAAGTCACTCCTCCAGAAGTAGAGTGTGAAACCTTCCAGGTTAGGGATGAGCCTGAGTTCACCGTTGAAGGTGAACTTACCGAGGTAATCGTTAACGACGCTTACCCCGACCAGAAAATTAAGATTGGGGCTCATCTGCCCACGGACGTGAAAGAGGCCTTGGTTGCTCAGTTAAGAGCAAATATAGACACTTTTTCCTAGGTGATCACAGATACGAGGGGCGACGAGCCGCAGATCACGTTGCATCATCTAAACGCAGATCCCACTTATAAACTCATTCAACAACGTGCCCGACAGTTCACCCCCGAAAAGGAGGCCACTATCAAAGCTGAGTTTGGTAAGCTCTTGCAAGCAGGAATTATCAAAGAGCTCGCCTATCCTTCCTGGTTAGCGAATGTGGTCATGGTCAAGAAGCATAACGGCAAATGGAGAATGTGCGTAGATTTCACCGACATCAACAAAGCATGTCCGAAAGACCCTTATCAGCTCCCCAGAATAGACAGGTTAGTAGACTCTATCGCCGGCTTCAAAATGCTGAGTTTTTTAGACGCATATTCCGGATATCATCAGGTCAAATGGCAGAGGTTGATGAAGAAAAAACGGCTTTTAGAGCTACCGGAGGACTCTATTACTACGAGATGATGCCCTTTGGATTAAAAAATACGGGTTCAACCTATCAGAGAATGGTCAACTACAAACAAATTACGAAACGGCAACATGACCGTCGGATTCGGGGTCATTCTTTCAAAGTGGGAGACTTTGTATTGCGAAACCCAAAAGCAACGGGAATGAAGCCCGACAAAGTAAAGTTAACAGCAAATTAGGAAGGCCCATATCGGGTCACCAGAGAGATCAAGAAAGGGACCTACGTCCTCATGGATAAGGATGGGTTTGAGCTTAACCGCCCTTGGCACGCGAACAATCTGAAAAGATGCTACCTGTAAAATAATCAGTGAATGACACTTCTTTTGGGTTATGGACATCCTCTTGTGTACGACTCGAGTGTTTAGGCTTTCTTTTGCTATTTTGTAAATACTTTCGGCTGTATGATTCCTTTTACGAAGGTTTTATATGTCAACGGCTAAATCTATAAATAAAATGCAAAATCTTTGATTGGTATAACAAATAAGCAAAGATATTGGTCTCCGGGCATAATTGTCATTCCGAAGCTAGTGGTACAAAGACTTGAAATTAGCCAAGGAAAGGGCATTAAACGCCCCGGACTCATGCTCCTCGCTAAGTTAACGGCCTCACGGTGGATGATAAGGCCCCAGTCAACATTCACATTTGGAGTGAGGATGGCATTTATAAGAATGACCTCTTCGTCCGTTACCACTTCAGGGTTGTCAGCAGGGATAGCCTGGCTATTGATGAACCGTTTCCATTCTCGATACCACTGGCATAGCCCGGATAAGGTGCCATTATGGACGGGGCCCTCATCTCTCTCCGGAAACACAGCCGAATACGCATTATACCGGTAAGAGAAGTACGTCTCTTCATTATCAAGATCCCAGGCTCTTTCAAATGTAAAGCCGGATCAAAGGAAAGGAGTTGAAAAAACTCATTTATATCCGTCGGGGAAAAGCGCACTCGGATATTCCAAACAAAAACATAAGAGACTTCTTCAACAGATTGAACCTCAGATAAAACGGCGTAAAACTCACGAACCAGGGTTAGGTTGCACCTCCCAATGGGATCAAGAAGAAAGTGACGCCATCCCAAGTACGCCACACGGAATAAAGAGCCGCTCCCGTCAACCTTGCTCACATCCAAAATTCTCTCGAGTAAGTGCCTACGATCGACAAAATAGTTCCTATAGTTCTGAATTGCACCGACGGACGCAGTTCTGAAAAAAGGGGACAACACACTAGGAGAGCAATAGCCAGAGGAGGATGACATGGCTAGAAACAAACTCACACACAAATATTACAGAAAATGTGTCATATATAGCCACAAATACCTTCCATTTATAAGAAAAAGAAGGATGCACCCACGGCGGAAGATGAAAAGACCCTACGATTATTTTTGCATGACTCTCCACATTCGATTCTAAAAGTTTGAGCCTATTTAATGCATCATTCAAGAGCACGGTCATCGAGGAGAACCATTGGTCTCCGAATTTAATGCTGGACACATAAGACAATATTCCAGTCTTTCTACTTTCAACAGACACGCCTTAACCGCAGATCCCAACGGGCAAGTAAGTCCGGACTCAAACAATCTCGTTTGTGTTCAAGCGACCCCAAACACGGATGATCCTGAGCTCGCTTGAAACAAAGGGGCCGCATGCCCAAAATGCGGATTCAAAAGGACTTAAAGAGATGCAAATGTAGCGAACAAAATTAAGTGAATTCTCAACACAAATATTGGCAAAGATCGATGTTGAAGAAAACAAGAAACAAACATTACAAAGTACAAAAAAAACGACAACAAAAAGAAAAAGCTACTCCTCATCAACGGCAAACATATCAGGGGAAGACTCGGATACAATTTCATCAAGCTTAATCTTCGGAAATGGAAGGTACTCGTCCAATGGACAAGTGGGAACCAAGCCAGAGCAAAGGTTTGAAATCAACCAAGGAAACGGAATGGAGCGACCGGGCTTCATCTCTGTAGCAAAAGACACCGCCTCACGGTGTATCAACAGACCCCAATCCACATTTACCGACGGGCTGCCAATAGCATGCAGGAGCAAACCCTCCTCCTCTGTAACCTCCTTGAAATCATCAGTAGGAAGAACGCGAGTATTGATGAAACGCTTCCACTCTTGATGATCCTGAGATAGTTCCGACGCAACCCCCTCCGGGGCAAATTTCCAAGAGTCGGGGAACAGATAGTGGAGAGCCCCATTCTGATGCATGTGACGAGAAACCTCGTCCTCATCCAAGGCCCAGGCCGGCTCATAGTGGAGGGTGGGGTCAAAGTTTGGAAGATGAAAGAAGTCGTTGATGACTGCCGGAGTAAAGGGAACCGCCACTCCGCGCACAGACACAGAGCTTATCGGCCCCCTAGAGCCCGCCTCGGACAAAGCCGAGTAGAATTCCCACACCACACTGACATTGTAGCGACCAAAGGGCTTGGCCACCAGTTCTTCCCAGCCGGACACCGCAATGTGAAGGCGAGAGCCCCTATTAACCTTCCCCGGCTTCAATCCCATCTCAACTAGCATAGGACACTTGTTGAAGTACACCTAATAATTGGCAAGTACCTCATTTGAGGAAGTCGAGAAAAAGGGAGATAGACCGTCATCGGAAGACATTTCTAGGGAAGTGATAGTAAAATAGAAGATTCAAGAAAATTTGACAGGAGGAATACAAGTTCTTTCAAATGCAAAGGAACATGAGGTTCAGCCACATCCTTTTATAGGCAAACTCAAGAGGGCCTACGGTCCAGATCAGCCTAACCTAAACGGATAAGATCAACCTTTTTCCAGGCTAGATCTTTAAAGCTGTGTCAGTTACTATTCCACCGGTCGAGATTACGGTTATCAAAGCAAATCATAAAGTCATGTCAGAAATAGACTCTCGCACTTCCAAAACTGACACCCGCAGTGCAATCAATACACGAGGCCAAACTAGTTCGGCTAGGGCTTACGAGCTAACATACTCGACACAGCGAGGCCGCAAAGTTGCATCTTTTGATTCGTTAGTTTCATTTACCCGCATCGGGCTCAAAGGAGATTGAGCCTGCCACGGATAAGGGTGATATGGATATTCCTTAGACCAAACTGAAAAGCAACAAAGCGAATATAAATCGAATACTAAGCGAATACAAGGCAAAAGCTCAAGACTTAACAATATTCAAGAAAAACGTTGGCAGGATCTAATTCAAGGTTCAATTTACACATGGCAGGGCAATGGGCAGAAGCATACATGAAAAAGTTTGAAGCTATTACAAATAACTACAAATGTTTGGAAAAAAGAGAAAATAAAATTAAGCTAAGTCTGAGCTGGAGCATCGGATGTACTTTGGGGAGCTGGAGCTTGTAGCAGGTTTTCGTACATCTCGGTCTCTGATATAGTAGCGGCTTCAAAAACTATAGCCGGCTCATCAAGACGGGTAGCCTATTCAATCATGTCCCGTAGATTCACTAGGGCCCGGGGTGGAGGATTCAATTCCAAGGCTCCAGCGGCTAACTGATCAGCGTTGAAGTTTCTTACCTCTTCATCAGTGTTGTCCCTTGAAAAGGCTTTGGTTAAGTTTAGAGGGGGGGGGTGAATAAACTTAACACTTAAAACTTTTGGAGTTAACAAACTCAAGAATGTCGTGCTTTCTGCCGTTGCTCGTAGTAGTTGCCGACAGTGATATTACTGGATTTGTTGCAGCGGAATATATTTAGTTTAAGCCTTATTACTTGTTGTTAAAAGAATGATGCTAAGTATTAGATACTCAGCAGTGTATGTGTGTGATTCAGTTGCTAGTTTCAGTAGGTTGATGTGATCAGTATACTAAATGCAGAAAGTAAGTAGTCAAATTTTATAGTGGTTCCAGGTGGTGTAATCCTGTCAGTCCACTCCTCCTGTGATGTTAAGGAAATTCACTAGAGATCTTTGAGGTTGCAGTTACAAAAATCCCTAAGCTGTCTGTCCTTCACCAATAACTATGGCTTCACAAACTGAACACTTGAAACAAGTAGGATTGCTGCTCCAAAGTATTCCACTGGTCCTTGAAGGGTAGGATTGCCTCTTCACCAGCTCCACCACAAACAACAGTTCTTGACACCTAAGTGTTTTTCTGTCTTCAGCAGGTTTCTTGTAAAAGAAAGTTTGAATCAAGTAAATGATTCAGTTTTCAGTAGCTTAATCAGGATGAAATGATCAGCAGCTTGATGTCGTCAAGTGTGTATACTTGATGTAACTTGATAGCAGGTTACACTTGAAGATATTTCTTGATCAGTCAGTTAAAGTTCTATGTATGTCAGCAGGGTGATTTTTTTGATCAAAAACTTGTTAGCTTAGAGTAGATTATTTGTTTTTCATCATCTGTATCTGAATCAGGAGTCTTATATTTATATGTGAGAATCATGTGACTTATGTTTGAATTTCAAACATAGCTGTTTCAGATTTGTCTCCATCTTGACTTGCTTTTTGTCTCTGTTCATAGTACTGACACTGTTAGTTTGCTTTTTGTCAGTTTTCAGTCTGTCCACCCTTTGACATGTATCCATTGGATAATCCTCTAAATCTTTCCAACGTTCCTTTTATCTTGACCATTGATTTGTTTACAAAATCAAGGCTTGTAATCCAACCTTATCCTTTTAATCTTCCAATGTAATCCTTGATTAAATCGAAAAATATACTCAGCAAATATCTGAAGTTTAACAGCCTACAGATGTACACATCTTTCAGCAGGTTTAAGTCTGTTGTGCTTTAATAACACATCAGCTGACTTCTTGTCATCTAACTTTTTACTGTGAAGTTAGAGTACACCATTTGGAACATAACCAAGTTCCAATCACCACTTAACATATGGAACTTAGACCTTGTATTATTAAGGTATATGTAATCGATTTAGGTCATCACAGACTTCCCTAAATTCTGATTCCATATCATTGACTATAAATACTAAGTTTGATCCCTTAGCCTTCAATAACTGAGTTTGTACCCTCAGCCATCAGTCTTCAGCAGGTTCCAAGACACTCTACTGACCTAGTTACCCTACTGATCTAGACAGGTCTGCTGATACAGTTAGCTGACCTAATTACAGTGCTTGTTTGACCAAACCTATACAAAGATCAAACTCTAATAAACCTATACATTTGATCTAGACATCTTTTTGCCTTTGCTCTATAACAGCTAGTCTGGCACTCATCATTAAAATTTAAAATATGTCCAACAATTTCCCCCCTTTTTAATGATGATGCCAATACCCTCCTTACAGTAAAGCAAAAAGATAAAAACACAAACAGAACAAATTCAGTCATCTTTCATTAAAATCATATTTGTTCAACATTATTACAAACTAGAATCAGCAAAGTGAATTAAGCAATGTAAGTGTGCTGGTCTAGTTTATGTTTCTGTCCTGCTCTTGTTTCTCTTGAAACCCCTTGATTTCCCTCATTATATCTTGCATCCACTGATTTTCTATTATGGAGAAATCAACCCAAGTATGTTGCTGTTTCCACCATTTCCATGCTTCTGGTAGGGCTAATCTTATAGCATGAACACTGAAGTCCTGTCCCATGTAGAAATGTTTAAACTCTTCCAGTGAATCCCTTGCTGACTGAGCTCCCAGTCTTTGACCTCTTCCACCTCTGCCTCCTCTTCCACCTCTACTAGAAGCTCTCAGTGCCTTGACCCTTATTTCCTAAAATTTTAGTCCGAAGAAGGAGTTGAGTCCTTCCTGAAATCCCATGTCATGATAGAGTCTCTTCTTTCCATAATATAGCTTCTTGTATTCTTTCAGGAGGTCATCAATCATCTGAATCCTGCCAGGTGCAGGTTTCCTGAACTCATTTATCTCATCCTCCCACTTCTTCTTTGCAAAAATCCTTGCAGCTTCCTTTGCTTCTGCTGTAAGGCCCTCTTCCCCCTTATTGGCATCATCAACAAACCGGGACAGTAGACCATGAACATTTTCCTGTGTAATCACTAAATTTGCAAGTTGACCTTCCAATATCTCGGTTCTTGTATCAACTGCAGTGATCCTTCCTTCAATTGTTTGTTCCAGCAGATTGATCCTCTCAGTAACCTTAAGATCCAGTGCAACAGGTTGAGGTGTTTCAGCAGGGTGAGGTACCACAGTAGGTTTGGGTGCCTAAGCAAGCTTGTCCATCTTCATGTGTATAGATGCAAGCTGTTCATTCAAATGCTTATACTTGCTTGCTGTGGTGGTCTTGATACCTCTAACATCTCTAATTAGGTCATTTATAGCAAATTGAGCAGATGTAATGTTGGAAGCAACTGTTTCAGTAGTTCTTCCTCTGTTTTCCACAAGATTCATCAAATCTTCAAATCTTTCAACTCTATTCAGTTGTCTATTCAGTTGAGTCCTTAGCTATTCAATGTCAGTCTTTACAGCTCTCAACTCTACAAAACCTGTGCTGGTACTGCACCAGCCATACCTCCGGCCATTTGTCCAGCAAAATCATCAGCAGGCTCTTCAACGTTATAGTTTGCCCTTGGTATGCTGAAAACCATGGCTCTTGTCATGTCCCATTCAGCAGGTTCAGGACCTTCCTCAATCACATCTCCAAAAATTTCTTCCAAAATAGGATCTTGTGCAGGTTGAGGTTCCAAAACATGTGCCTCCTCAAAAATTGGTACATGTGCCTGTTGAGGTTCATCAGCAACTTGTTCTTCCTCAGGCATTTGGAACTCCTCATCACTAAAATCATAGTCCAACAGCTGTTCATCCTCATTAACAACAGTCTGCTCACTATCTTTACCTTCATTAGCTTTGACTTCAGTAGCCTACACGGCAATAGCAGGTTCTTCAGCAACCTGTTCTACAACAACCTCTTCAAAATGTTCAGGGGATTCCTCCAGTCCCATCAAAAGTTCCAACCTTTGTCCTAACACTGTTTGTTCCTCAGTGATTAGGACCCTCTATTCCAACCTGTATTCAGTCTTGTTTGTAACTCAAAGAACTCGAAACCACCTCTTCAACAAAAACATGAGGAAACACAGCCAAGTTTTCCTCTACAACTCCTCTAGCATCAGCAACCTTCTGTAAGATATCAGTAGCTTGTGATAAGGTTTCTTGAGTGTCAAACCACTCTTGATACTGAGCTGAGTCCTCTGAACTTGTAGCAGCTTCTTCAAACATAACAACATCAAAAATAGTAGATATTATAGCCTCTTCCAGGGATGTGACTACAACAAACTGTATCTCCAAATCTTCATTGAAAATAGTTCCTAGCTCTTCATTCAGCATGTCAGTCTGCTGATCCTCAGAAATTACATCAGACTCCACAACCAATAAGGTGTCAGACATACTGATCAGCATGTTATCTCTAAGAGCTTTTCCAGCATTAATTTGAGCTTCCAGATCATCCATAGTCATATTCTCCATGTCTTCATCCATATGATCACCTGCTGCCCCAAGAGATTTGCAGCAACATCAATGAGTGATCTCATTGTTGTATCTTTAGATCCCTGTCCTACATTCTCAGTAGGTCTTTCCAATGTAGTGCCACTAGGTTGGCCATGAAAAGAAGGGTGATCATCATCAGAATCAGAAGATGATGAATCATCATTGTCAGGTGCATCTTTAGAAGGCTCAAGTCGCTGAGAGTCTTCTGATAATCGTCAGAATTTTTGAAATCAATGACGGCCTGATGCCTGATGGCCTCCATCCTAGCTGCCTCAAAAGCTTTATAGGCGTCAAATTCTTTCCGTAGCGCCATGAGTTTCTCCTGCTCATCTTTCCAAGCTTGCTTAGCCCGGGCAACTCTGTCTTGAAATTCGTCAGCAAGCTTCTTCGCCTCGGCTTCACCCTGCTCGCGAAGAGTTCTCAGCTTAGTTAATTCTAGCTCAACGTCTGCTCTGTCCTCAACAGCTTTTCTTGCCAACTCGGTAAAGCGGCTATTTGCAGTCCCGAGCTCCAAAGTCGCTTGATCAAGACTGGCCTCCAGCTTCTTCACCTGGCCCACGGCCTGAGTTCTCCCCTCAGACTCCTCCTTGCACATTCTGGTTGCTTGCTTCACAACAGTAGCCAACTGACTCCAGCACGAATTAGGAAAGATGCAAGAAAAAAAGGAAAGTAAGACAGTACGAGAAGGCAAAAATAAAAACTTACCACACAAAAAGCATCCCCAGCAATTGCAGGCAGATCGTCGATCGGTCTCATGAGTCATCTTTACGGATCCACCTGATCGGCCATATAGATCCGGTTCGTGATGCCACGACCAATCTCCATTCAAACTTCGTTGAGGCGAGGCAATGGGATATTTCGAAGACGAGGCACGAAGCTGATCGCGTTTGAAAGTAAGGCGGCCCCGGTCTTATCAGTCGGTTTTCTAAAATCTGGACGGGTCCACTACGATGATCCCTCCACATGTCGAGGATTGACCTCCCCTATAGTAAGTCCCTGGGAAGACATCGAGAGAACAACATTTTCCCCTTTTTCAGTCTCCGCTGCGGCAGAAGGGTTGTTGGAGCCGCTAGACCCCAAAAGTCCGGGATGGTACTCTTATTAGGGGGAGGAGCAGAGAATTTGGAAGTTTGGCCTTCCCTTGACCGAGATTCCCTAAAAGCCAACTCTATAGCTTTCTCGAGACTTTCAAAGTTAACAGTCTCCGAGACAACATCGGTCTCCCCACCCTTCTTCTTCTTCACCGGCTTCTCAGCAACGGATTCACGGGTCCGCTTCTCGGCGATAGAGGACCCAATCACTATTCCCCTCTCACGAGTCCGGGGAATTGAGGCTTGCGTCTGCAACTCCGGGTTACCCTCTCCAGCTTCAGTTTCTTCATCGACAACGGGCAGATTAGTCTTCTGGATGGCCCAAAGCTCTTTCTCTCTAGCTATAGCCGCTGCTTTTTTCTTCACAATGGCAGCATTTCTTGCCTGTGTAGGATTGATCATCGCTGCAAAAAATCAAAAAACGGATGAATCCAATGTGCAGCTTAGAAGGACAAATCGATAGAATAAATTATAACAAAATGCAAAATAAGGCTTTACTCGGAGGTCTACGACTGGGATCCCCTTGGCAAACCCCACAAGCAGAAGGAAGACATTTATTGATATGACGGTCACCGATCCAATCTAGATCGCTGTCAACTGGTACCACATTAATTAGAGGATCTCAGATAGCCGGTCCTGATATCCCGGCAGCCCGACATTATCCATCAGAATGTCTAAAAGACGACGCCAATTGAAAGTCCGTTTTTGAAGGCCCCGCTGGGCATCATATCCCAAAAGCCCATAGATCACCTGGATAAACTTCACCTTCTTCTCGTCAGGTTTGCCTACCAAAACATCCTCCGTCTTTTTGGTTTGGTTGGCCGCACAATGAGGAAAAGGCCAACCCACTGATGACTCGACCCGAGTACATCTCGTATTCCAAGAGTTCACTCGGTCGGGAAGGTCGAAAAACAGATGACATTTGAGCTTACGGGGACCAAACTGACCGTCCATCGCACGTCGGGGAAAGGAATAAAAGTTAAATAAAACCGGCATGGAAGGCTCCCTACCCAACAACCTACACATCACAATGAACGCAAAGACAACCCTCACGGTTCCTAAAGTCAGGTCGCAAGGAGGGGCGTTGAACTCCAACAAAAACTCAACGAAAAAAGGGTCGAACGGGGGTCGAAGCCCGGCGACAAAGTGGTCATAGTGCAACCAGATGAAATCCTTGGAGTCACGACCACAGATTTTAGGTGCATTCCGGTTCTCTTCCTTCTCGAAGCAGGTAAACCTATAACCGGAAGGAATATCAAAGGCCGTCAGTGAATCCGTGTACTCACTCTCGTCCTAAAAGTCCTTCCATACTCGCTCAACCTCCTTATCAAAAGCTTTTTGGGCCGCCAACTCGACAAGTGCAGCTGCCGACCGAATTCTGGAAGGAGCTCTCTCTTTTTCCTTCTCCTTACATTTTCCTCTAGCCGCAACGAGAGGTTTACTAGTAGTGGCCCTACCTTTGTCACTCACCCTTATCCTCACCGCGGGTTGGCTCTGCCCTGTCTGATCCCGTGGCGAGGAGGTTTCTTCAGCTACCCCTCCAGATCCGTACCCACGTGCCACGACGTCACTTTTAGTAGCCGATTCGGAAGACATCCTGAAAATGAAAGGGCGAGGTTGATTAACAATCGCCTAGACTATGAAACCGGGCCGAGATCAGTGAGTACGATCTCGACACCTCGCCCCCACTCTGACTTCTCCATAAAGCAATACAAACAAGAGACTATGAAACTACGAAGAACAAAAACAAAAGGAATACGAGCTACATACAAAAGTGTCTGAAACTAACAAGTATTCCAGCCAACGAACCAAATAAGGAGAGCAATAAATGTAGAAAGTGCGGGAACAACAGCAGGGAGAATGGAGGTAAAAAACCATGAGGATCAATGGTATTTAAATAGAAATTCGTGAAAAACTGGCCCTATCATGCATACTTCAAATCAAAGACAATAGAATCAAATATGGGAATACCTGTAATAAAAGAAGGAAGGAGAGCTGGGACTTTGACCGAAAATCTACCAAAGACCACCGTTAAACACCTGAAACCTCCGCCGGAAAATCTTCAGTCTGCAAAAAAATTAGGGCGAAAAAGAAGCAGTTTTTTTTGCAAAAGTACGCAAGTGAGGGGGAGGCCCTCTATTTATAGACAATGTCCGAGGAGGGAAACCGAACCGTCGAGTCTGAAAATTCGAATTTCAAAAGAAATCATGAGGCACAAAAATCGAAGCGTTGCCAACCAATCAGCAACCTATGCCTATCGCGTCAGCCGACACATCTTTTGCTGAATCAAGGTTACACCTCTCACCGCCACGAATACCTAGCCGACCTCGCCACAGCCCCGCATCTCATGTCGAATCCAACGGATTTTCCTATAAGCCCGATAAATCTTTAAGATCGGCACCAAACACCTCATCCAGGAAAATGATCAAAACACATCTTCCAGGAAAACGCCTACTAACTCTACTCTACGCCTTACGCACTGAGACTCCTTCGGAGAAAATCGGCAAGGCCCGGAGTAGGGGCCATTGATATGGGAAACCCGCATAACGGTCTTACGGACCTGGGTTGACCCGGTCGGAGGTCACATCATAATCATCTCGCTCCAACTTCGTATACTTTGATCTATCTTGTTTGCCAGGATGGATCCGCATCGCAAGTTAGCGAGCCTCCCGTCAACTCGAGCCGGGCCAAGCCCCGATCGCCCGAGATGACGCCCCATACATGACCTCTCCCGATCGCTCAAAGCGGCCGGACTCACCTCGTCAATTCGAGAATCATTGTATCTGAAAAAAATAAGACCGACCGTTAAGCCTGCGGAGAGGGCAATGTTACCTCAACTCCGATCGTCATGTTATCATCCAAGATCGTGTCTTATACTTAATCATACTTTATTATGTCTTATCGTTATTAGCATAATCTTGATTAGCATAATCTTGATTAGTCCGTAGCCTATAAATAGGAGTTGTATGTTACTCATAAAGATCTATCTAATAACAAAATTAGGTCAAGCTCTGCCAATTCGTCGACTCCGTCATCATATTCATATTATCACCGAAAACTGCATATATTTCTTATCAGCCGCCATAATCACCACCCATCCCACCGGGAAAATCATATTTAAATAGACAGATATCCATACGGCTCAGCCGTTACCGCCACCCTGATTGTTCCTGCAACATCACATTGTATTTCAATATCTAAAAAATCTTCCATAAAATAAAGAATGTATTAAAGGAAGTTGGAGCAATGCTTCAATATGCTCATTCTTCCACTTTACCTTTTTCATTTCTCCTTTCCTGTCAAAAAATTTAAAAAATCATCAACTTCCCTCATACACAACCTACCTTCAGGTCACCTCCATAACTACTCTCTATATACTAGTCTAATAAGAACTCATGGATGCCTCATTGACTGAATTTGAAACACTCACCAAGAATATTATGGGAAAAGAGACTCATATCCAGCCCAATAACATTCAGTTTATAGGCCGAAACTTCAGCGATCTTAGCACCGAAGACGGCTCCACGTCAGCTTTTAGCGACTGTAACAGCGACATCTCCGGTGAATCCCCACAGTCCTCCTCTCCGAGCCGACGCGCTTTAGAGAATTCAGATGAATTGATGTATCAGCTCGTTTCTGATCTCGAATCTTCATCAATTGATGAGCAAAAGCATGCGGCGTTCGAGATCAGACTTCTGGCGAAAAACAAGCCCGAAAACCGAACGAAAATCGCTAAAGCAGGTGCTATCAAGCCGTTGGTTTCAATCATTTCATCTACGGATGCACAGCTTCAAGAGTATTGTGTTACTGCGATTCTAAATCTTTCGCTTTGCGATGAGAATAAGGAAGAAATCGCGTCAGCCGGAGCAATTACGCAGCTTATTAAAGCTTTGAAAGTCGGGACTTCCACCACGAAAGAAAACGCTGCTTGTGCTTTATTGAGGCTTTCACAATTAGAAGCGTATAAAATAAATATCGGTAGAGCAGGTGCGATTCCGCCGTTAGTGAACCTTCTAGAAACCGGAAACATCCGGGGGAAGAAAGACGCTTCCACGGCGCTGTATTCGTTGTGTTCATTGAAGGAGAACAAAATTAGGGCGGTGCAAGCCGGGATAATGAAGCCGTTGGTTGAATTGATGGCGGATTTCGAGTCAAATATGGTGGATAAGTCAGCTGTTGTCATGAGTTTGCTTGTGTCGGTACCGGAGGCCAGGGCAGAGTTGGTGGAGGAAGGCGGAATCCCGGTGGTGGTGGAGATCGTGGAAGCAGGAAGCCAAAGGCAAAAGGAAATTGCGGCGGCGATACTTTTGGTACTATGTGAAGACAGCCTCATTTGCCGTACGATGGTGGCTCGTGAAGGCGCGATCCCTCCTTTGATTGCTTTGTCTCAATCCGGTACGCGCCGCGCTAAGCACAAGGTAAATTTTCTCTTTGTTTGTTTCTTTAGGTGTATACTCGCCACGTAAGTGTACCCGTGGACCTCATTGTTTGCATTTAAAACTATCAGCATCGCATCGTCACATCCATCAGTGTAACTGACGGTGTCTTTGCTGGCTGATATTCACCGTTGATTGCATCTGAGATCTAGATGATCATCTAGATCCTACACATGCATCAATCACAAGATCACTGGCCATGTGACACCGTCACAAGATACTGTATCAGCATAGAAGAAGACCACTCTAAAACTAAATTTAAATTGACATGTGTATCAGTGTATCACACTATCACACATTTGTCCGTTCATATAGGTTTAATATAATTTTTTAATTCTCAAAAAAAAAAAAAAACCATTGATTAATATGTACTAACTGATTTATATTAGTTCCATCGTGATCTATAATAATAAAATTGTGTAGTGAAAATAAAAATCTGCACATAGATTTTTCAATTTGTTTCTTTTCATCTTTTACTTGAGATTTATTCATTGAAATATTCAAAGACATGAGTTTAACTTGATTATAATTTGACAAATAATATGTCGTATTTAATTTATTTATTTATTTATTGTTGTTCTAAAAAAAAACTTATTTTTTTACCATGGATAAACATTATTTTTTAAAAATCTTAATATTTTATTTCAAAAAAAAAAAAAAAAAAAAAAAAATCTTCATATTCTGAAGGTCAGAAACTTCAACACGTACAATTACAAAGAAGATAGAGGGGTTGGTAATAATATTTCAACTTGACATCGTTTTCATGTTTTGTCCACTGACAAGTTAATGTCTGAATCAGTCTCATACTCTCATTCAAAATATCAAACAATTTAGTATTTGAAATGTATTTTTATTGGGATATAAATACTTTATAGGTAAAGGAGAAAAAAAAAAAATTATGTATTTGAAATATAAAATGACAGATAAATAAAAACAGAGTAAATTCTGAAATGTGACAGATAAAAGAAAACGGAGGGTGTACTGAATATGAAAAGAATGAGCCATCCAATAACTTATGCTCTGAAACAAAGATCAAATGTATGAACAATTGTCGGTATTATTTTTACATGGTACGTACTACCTCCGTCTCATATTATAAGTTATCCTAGACACAGATCAAGAAACTCAATAAATGATTCAATTTTGATAGTTTTAGACTAAAATACCCATACGCTTTAATTAGAATAATATAAAGATTTTGAATAAGGAATAAAAGTAAAATAAAAAAGATATTAATTATCGATTGAAATGTGAAAATAATTTATATCATCGCATTACATAAAAACGTTAGGATGACTTTAAAATATGGGACGGAGGTAGTAGTATATAGTGCGGTGGAGAATAGTCTACAATAATATACGTTGAAGCTGGTAAGTTGTAAGATTGATAAATGGGAAGATGCTATATACTTATTAATTAATTATTGAGCCAAAACACACGAACATGAATGATTGGTTAAGGACTGGGACAATGATACATAGTACATACACAATTATAAGGCATTATTTATCATTTATCACCGTTGAATAAATTGTGAGTTGAAGTGATCAATAAGATGGATGATATTTGTGGGTAGAGTTTTTTCAGACTTGTATGTTATTGTTGGTAAATTGTATTGTGTGTGGAAATAATTACGGAAAAGTTCAGAATTGTCGGAGTAATTACGTAAATAATAATAACATAAAATAAATAACACGAAAAGAAATTCGTTTTATTAAATAGATCTAAAAAAATAACTGTTACCGTACAGATCTGACTCGAAACGATGAATATTAAAAGTTCAATGGATAAATAAAGGATTAGAGATCAAACTGAGGCGAGTAAATTATTCTTTCTTTAAGACAAATTGCTCTGATATGGTGTCCACGATAGTAACAACTATCTCCCAAGATACAACGGCTTTACGTATCGGATTTAGAGGCACTTCAAAAATCCGAGCTCCGGCGAACTTACAGAGTGCTCCGACTTCTATTCGACTCAAGATCTAGAACTATATATATGAGAGACTCTTTGTAATGGAAGATACAAGAGAAAAATTGATGCTATCATTCTCATTCAGAAGGATATTTTATATAGTGGAGAAGAGATGCCAATACTCAATTATTATTCGTCGGATTACATAAGCTGGCCGACTTTTCCCTCAAGAAAAGTCGAGGCGTGTTGGACCTGCTTTGGCTGACCTAGTCTTCACTTCTGATTGGTCGAACGACATGTCGTCCGAATTCTCATTGGTCGGATGACTCAATCACACGAATACTAGAATTCTGATTGGTCCGATAACACAATCACATGCCACAAATTAATTTTTTGTTAATTTCATTAAGAAATTTTGTCCAAAAAAATAATAGCAACAACCAAGCCAGACGGACGGCGGCGGTGGCGCGCGTGTGTGAACTATTTTAAATCCTCCCTCGTACACAAAAGTGCTTTGCCCCTAGGGGCACACCCACAAAAGACACTCAAGCTCTTATTACTCGAGTTCCCAACACTCAAATTTCCAATGTGAGAGAATGGAGTGAGGTTCTCCCTTCAACTCCCTTCTCCTACAACTTTTTCAATCAACTTTAGACATTAATTTCTCATTCACCCGATATCCGAATCGAGTAATTCCAAAATGAAACATCATCTACTCCGTGAGTAGTATTTTAAGAAGTAACAAGCCCCCGGTGAATCACACAGGAGCGTATCCGAAATTCGTGCTAAAGTTGATTGTTTCAATACATGTTTCAATCCCCCATTTCATAGGATTTGGCTTATATTTCCAACAATTATCCTGAGCGAATTTGAATTAGAATATAATTTTTATTTAGAATGAATTTGAATCAAGATGATAGTATTTTCGGGACCTAAGATTTTTTTGATTTAGTTGTAGTTTATGTCTCCGAACTTATGAGGTAAAACCGTAAAAGACATTCGAAGTGTGGGTTTGTAAGGGTTCTTTTGGGATGTGGGGTGGGGATGGGGGGGGGGGATGGAGGGGGCGGAGTTGGGGCGATGGGTGTGGTTGAACAATATTGATGTACTCCCTCCGTCCCCTATTATAAGTCTTTTTGGACTTTTCACACAGATTAAAAAAAATCAATATTTTAAAATAAAATATTGTATTGTTTTTTTGGATGACTTATAATATCAAGGCGTTCTTAGTATGAAAACGAAACAAACGATTAATATCATTAAAATGTGAGAACGACTTATATTTTCAAATACCATAAAAAGTTAAAATGATTTATATTAAGTGAAGGATGGAAGACAATTCAAGGACCTATGTGTATTAAAATAATTTATATGTGAATATAGTTGTAAAATATGGTGTATTGGTATAAAATGGTAAAAATGTCATTTTAAGAGTGGTGTAAATGAAATTTATAATAAAATGTGTTAAAATATGATGCTAAAGTGCTTTAAAAACAACAACAACAACATCAACATGATGTTAAAGTAGATGAGTTTTCTATTGCGCGATACCGAATCAATCATCATGCTCTCAAATTTAACTTCTCGTGTTCCAAACTTTCAAATTTATATAAACCCACGTTTTTTTCCGACTCTCTCCCTGCATCCGCTCTTGGTGGGAGGCGATTGGCAACGACTTTTACTTGGCACAAATTTTACTATGGTTCAGGACTAAATCCTACTTGGTGTGCCCAACCAATAGGAATTCAACTTCCACCGAATTAATCCTACCAGAAACTTTCCACCAACGTATCCCTTAAAAAAAGTCTTTGGCTGGCCCAAAACTTTTGACTCCAGACCACCATAAAATTACTATCTACTTGGGGACTTGTTGTAATGTAGATTGCACCCTTTTCCAGATAAATAATTTTTCCTAGGCGATTCTAATGTAGGCAGGGGCGGCTCTACATTATATGATGAAGTGCTTGGTGCTCTCCTAAAATAAAAATATCATCTATAAATAGTAGATTTTTTTTTTTTATAAACGCATATATATTTAAAATTGACCCCCTTATTTTTATGTATGACTCATTGTGTTTATCTATTGTCCCATAATTACATATTGAATATCCAAATATATGTATAATAATACGGTAAAATTGACAAATTTATGATCCCTACGCAAAATTCTCATATCATCGCGCAGCATCTGCATTCTCTATTATTAACGAATCAGTCCGATGACCACCACGCATACAAACAAACAAAACAGTTTTGTCCTAACTACACGTGTCAGTCATCCGACGATTCGTTCTAATACGCAAGGACGAAACCAGGATTTGGTGGTTGTGTGGACTGATTTATATAGTCGGGTGGGCTGGATTATAACAACTAATTGTGTTGGACTGATTTATATAATGTTTTCGGTGTACCGAAAATAAAAAACCGGGTGGGCCATGCTCTAGGTCCGTCCATGCTAATACGGAGTCATGTGGCAGTCAATGTCTATTAACTCAATTCCGTTTGAGCAATATACAAACATGTGGATGAATCTGGATCAAATTCAAACTGTGTGATCCAGAATCATCCACATATGCCTAAGATACAAATAAAGTGACTATGAAAGAATTACCTCTAATTGTCAAATGGCGTTCTACCAATTCTAATAGTTGGGTATAGGTTGACTGGTTGATTGTATGGTTGGGGTTGTTTGAATTGGAAGAGTTTCACGTCACTTGTATTTATTTAGTGATATAATTTATTAATGAAAGAGATGGGAATGTGATGTATGGTGATAAATAAGGCGGTGGACCGTGGAATCAACATCATGCATGCTTCTTTCTTTTTATCCTTGTGAGGTTGCTATCTAATCCCTCTATTTTTTTATTTAAAAAAGAATAAGTCTTTTTAGAAAGGAAAAAAATTTCTTAACATACCTGGTTTTTATTTCTAGTTTTACTTTAGCTAATTGATAGTGATTCAATTTTATGTAGTTGTTGTTTAGCTTATTCACCGAATTTAATTTGAAACTTTTGCCATACATACCGTAAAACAAGATAAAATTGTTGAATAGACATTTAACTTATAAATATTCACTAAAAATCATCTGCACAAGAATCTATATTCAAATCTTCAAATATAACGAATTTTTAAATTTTGCACTACATGTATTTCATTAAATACAAATTTTGTATACAAATTATATCTTGTATTGATTCTGATTCATTTACTCAAAATAGAGATTCTATATAATAAATATAAATGATTATTAATACCGTAAAATTTAGAATATTTTAAGAAGATGATGTGAGTGTGCTTTTTAGTCCATAAAGATCAAACGTACTTTTCTAACCATGAGTCTTGAAAATACCTAACATTTCGATATAAATTGATCGTAATAAAAGTATTTTTTCACTTAAATTTCGACTGGAAAAACGGAAGATTGAGTCTTGTGAAATCAATATCACGATTGATTGATATGTTTTGAACTACCGTCTCTCCACAAAACTTAAGGTTCGATTTTATTGCGTAGATGATTAACATTATATCTCAATATACACATCAGTGTGAAACATAAGCTAAAAGAGATAAAGTGTGAGTCTATAAGAAAGAATATAAAAGGCCCATGTGAGCCTATAAGAAATGAGATATAAGAAGGGAGATATGACCAGCAATTGTTGGTATAGT
Organism: Gentiana macrophylla; assembly: GCA_026214975.1. Classification (NCBI taxonomy): domain Eukaryota; kingdom Viridiplantae; phylum Streptophyta; class Magnoliopsida; order Gentianales; family Gentianaceae; genus Gentiana; species Gentiana macrophylla. The sequence goes on from CM047805.1 coordinate 120,479,455, forward strand.
TTTTTCTTTTGGAAAATTATGTTTGGAATGGAGTTTGAATCCAAAATCTTTCGCTAGTCTGATACAATGTTGAACTACAATCTCTTCTCATCAACTTAAGCTTTTGTCAGAGATGGTAGTGTAACAATATGTGATGTAAGATTCATATTTTATTGTAGAAACGATGTTTGTACATGAAATGGTTAATTAACCTATATAAATATCTATTTAAACCTACTTTCAATTGGTTTTGGAGCCTCGTGACTACAGTTTTCATAATCATCATCGGCTCTCTAATGTGCAGCTACTACTATTCATAAAGTTGTTTTCGTTTTCACAAATACTTTTAGATTTCTTCTAGAATAAAGAGCATTGCACTTATTTATTTAATTATATATATATATATATATATATATATATATATTGGCCGAATAATTGTGCTTTTAGTTGTCTTGTTTTTCCGGAGCACATCGCACTGGTAGTCGTTATCTATGCTTTTGCACACGTTTCCTTTTTTGAGTTGAAGTTGCAGCATATGGGAGAAAATTAAAACACGCGGGCTGCTATATTTCATCCTTTGACATGTCTCGTGAACTTACATTTTCGCCCTCGGTCCTCGGACCTGACATTTTTATTAATAACAATGGTTGTTATCTTCAAATATGTGTTATATTATACTCCCTCCGTTCCATAATAATCCGAGGCGATTAGCATCAAAAATTTGCTTTAAAATAATTGAGGCAAAACATTTTCCAAAGCAACATTTATCACAAATTTTCCTACTTTACCCTTATTTAATCTTAGGGAGGAAGTTAAAAATAATACTGCATTAATCAGATCATGGTGTTTTTTTTAATATCAGATCCGAAAAGTCAAAGATTAAATCACGTTTCTTAATAAGCGTGTTTGTTAAGAATCGCATATATAATTTGAACGGATGAAAGATTAGACTATTTAACGGTAGCCGAATACAAACCCCAACACGAACACAATATAGGCATGTCGTATGTCTAGGTGACATGGGTTAATTTTTAAAATTCAAAGATTCGACACGTCAGCGATACATGTTAAAAATATGTAAAATATAACTATTATCAGATAATATATATAAATTTCAGAAAAATATGTATAGTAAGATACATAATACATAAACGCTTTGAATATCGAACATGGATATTGGACCTCTATGTGGTTATAAAACAAATTAGAAAAAAGGAAATAAAGAAAACAAAATTGAAAATTTTGTGTTCGATCAAAATGTCGTGGAGTGTCGACAACGTGTTAGATGCGTGTCATATATTAGATTATTTGATAATATTATTTTAATCAGTCGACACGTGTCATAGTCAGAGGCGTATATGTCGTGTGTCATGTTAGAAAAGTGTCCGACACTGTGCACAACACTCAAACTCCAGTGTCGGCGCTTCCTAGGTGGTAGACATTTACCGTACCCCATATATCCTTACTTATCCCACCCCACCTTACCTTACGCACCCTATCATATCCCACCCATCATCCTGCCCTACTCATGCTATGTCACTTATTATGGAATTCGTTTTTTTTTTTTTTTTTTTTTTTTTTTTTTTTTTTTTCATGTTTCAAACACAATAATATATTGTGTTAATTCGATTTCATTTCACCATTCTATTTATATAAAACAAACGTGTCATAAGAGATTTTGTTTCACCATGTATGGATTTATAACGTTGCATTTCGTATATTAGTATAAGAATATGTACTACTTGTTGAATTCATCAATGTTTTTTTTCTAATTTTTTATTTTTTATTTTTAAATATACCCTTATCCTAACATTCTTATTGCATTCTTTTCATAACTCAATAAAAGCATTTATTAAAGCAAAAACAAAAGCATTTATTATTGGGGAAGCGTATATAGTGAAATTTTAAAAATATAAATTATTGTAGAGAAGGTTTTATTAAAGAAGATACATTACAACCACTCATTTCTAACCTCTCACACACGATAAAAGTGTATTATGTGAAAGAGAGTAAAAATAAGAGGCTCTAATGTATGCCACTTGGTATAACCTTCCTACAACCGTTGCACCATAAAAGCTCTCGCGTATATATGTCAATAATTTTTTTTTTTGGTTGAAGTAAAAGACTAAATTATATTAAACCTGCTAAAACAGCAGAGATAACATCATGAGGAGGTACTGTACCCCACACAAAACGACCAGAATGGCCGAAACTATGTCTAGCCAACAAATGAGCCGGGAAATTCCCAGAGCGTTTGACAAAGGAAAAAGAGGAAGAAACAAATAAAGGTAAAAGAGCGACAGAGTCTTGAGCAAAACAGATAAATACGGACAAGTCCTCGGGCGGACATGTAAGAGCTTGCACGCATGACAAACAATCCGTCTCGAATATAACCACAGTGAACCCTAAATGAATAGCCTATTTCATTGCCAATGTAATTGCTCGCATCTCCAACGCTCGACCTTGACTACCGTAGTGAAGTGATACGAGCAAGCATCAACAATCGCGCCCATGGCGTCCTGGAAAATCATGCCAATCCCTGAGCCCGAGACAATGACCGAGGCATCAGTATTACACTTCCAGCTTCCTATAGGGGCGGAGACGACCGGATGTGAGAGCCCGCCAGATGCAACCTGAACCTGCTCCATAGCCTGATGATACTCCTCTGCCCCGCCTAAGGAAGCGGAGATCACACGAGAGATATAAATCGGCGCATCATCGAAAACAGCACTACATCGGGCTTTCCACACATTTCAGAGAAGCATACCGAAGGTAGATATCTCATCCGGCGGAAACCGCCGCCACAGCTCACTTAAAAAATCCTTGAAGCTCGCCCCACGCTCTAACCTCTGTCCACCAAAGGGAGAAGCCGCCCAGATCTCCCTAGCATACGCACACTCGAAAAGCACATGCCACAATGACTCCAGCCCCTCACCACACGCCAGACACTGCCCCGATCTCATATTACGTCGTACAAACTGCTCTTCGACTGGCAAGCAATTCTGCATACACCACCACAGAAAATGATGAACACGCGGCGGCACGTCTAACTTCCATATATCCCTCCACACAATATCTGGGCCAGAGGATGATGCTGCACCATGTGAATCCGCAAACCACCAAAAGACTGCAGTGCGAGAAAATAGCCAGACTTGACTATATATCTACCCCGACGATCATAATGCCAAATCAGTTTATCAAGGTGCGAGCTGTCCGTAATAGGAGTCCGAAGAATCACATCCACCTCCCAACCAAAGAACTTCTATCGAAGAAGTGCCAAGTCCCACTGCATGGTACCTGGTACAAACAAATCCTGAACTTTACTATCGGTAGGCAAGGCGCGTGCTGAATGAGCTATGCGAAAAAAAGGCGGATTCGCTAACCACGCATCATGCAATATATAGATCGAGCTACCATCCCTTACACGCCACCGCAGCCCCTGTAAAAGGAGATCCCAACCCTCCATAACACTCCGCCAAAGGAACGACGGCCGAGCACCCGCACTGCGCCATAATAGTCATACCAGGGTGGTATCTGTGATTAAACACACGACTCGCGAGCGCTAAAGCCGGACATGTGAGAAACCGCCATGCCTCGCTTTGCAAAAGCGGCCAAATTAAAACACCCTAGATCTCGGAAACCTAGGCCGCTAAGGTTTTTTGGCAAACAACAGTTTTCCAATTGCGCCTAATGCATCTTCCGCTTTTAGACCCGTGTCCCATCAAAAGAATCCCTAAATACATTTCTCGATCTCGTACTAGAGTGGACGGGACCTTAAAGCACTGCATAATAAACGTAGGAATAGCCTGGAAACTGGACTTTATCACAACCTCTTTAGCAGCCGGTGAAAGGAGCTTATCTTTCCAACCAAATACTTTCTTCCACGCTTTCTCTCGGAGGTAATCAAATACCTTCCGCTTATTACTTCCTATAACAAAAGGCATACCCAAATACTTTCCGTCCCCCGTCCCAATAGAATCAAGGGTGTCCGAAACATGTTCCCGGTCCTCTAAGCGAATATCCTCGCTTGTTGGTCCTTGGAAAGGCTAACACAAGTTTAGATGGGGTGAATAAACTTGTCACCAAAAACTTATCTTAAGTTGTAAAGCCCTCAGAACCGAAGTTTCTTCGAAACTCAAACCGACTTCCAGTTCAGCTTATGTTCTGCCCCTTAACTTGTGCGGAGTTCGCTAGCTTAATCGATTGTAAGTCAAAACCGACTTATATTCAGCCTTGTTAATCGGCAATGGATAAAGTAATAGCCTTTAGTGCGATAGATGTAAATGTAAATCTAGACCTTGTATGTATCGCTTTTGTGAGAAATCGATTGTGTCGGTGTTTCTTTGAGAGATAATGCGATAAATAAAACAAACACAAATGCATAAAGAAAATCAACACAAGATTTGTTTATGGAAGTTCCGGTGGTGTAATCCCGCACGCCTCCCCCCTTCTCCTGTGGTGTAGGAGGTATCACTAGAATAATGAGATAACCGTTACAAAATTCTAGTACTATGACAAGCCCTTCACGACACCTGGTTTCACTGTCTACACAAAATGAAGAAATGTGAGATTGCTCCTTCACTCACACACATCGATCTTTCTGAGGTGGAATTGCTCCTTCACCACTCACCACTAACACATACACACGACCAGAGATCGCACCAATTGTCAGTAGCAACACCGTAAGAGAAAAGGTAGAATTGCACTTCTCAAACTATGCACACACCAACCCATTTTCACAAAGGTTAGGTTTAGAATTAATCACAAGATTAATTCAAATGAAATGTCTGATTCTTCCGGATCCGGCTTTGTAGCTCTAAGATGCCTTCTTTCCCCTTTGTGGGTTAATGGATCTTTCTTTGAAGTCTTCAAGGCAATTCGGTTGGCTTCCCTTTTCTTGATATATCCGATCCGATTTTTTGATCCGGATTTGGATATTTGAATATATGCTTGTAAAGCTCTTTTCCGATCCTCCTCTCTCTCGCTTTAAGTGATTCTCTTGTGTATTTATAGGGGTGATGTAACGATCACTAGCTCTTGTAGCCGTTACACTTGTCGCTTTGCCAACGCTCACATGTACGATCTTTTGTCGTATTGTCAGTTTAAATTCAACAAGGCCTTAACTCAGTTTTCTACTCTTCTTCAAAACTGAGTACCTTGTATACTTACTATCTGACTTTAATTGACTAAGTCAGAGTACACCAATCAGTTTCTTCTTTCCTGGTAACTGATAATCTTTGTCCTTAAGATTATTTCGATTATACATGATCTATAATTCGCCAGGTCCACAGACTTGCTCGAATCCCGATTTATAGTCACGACTTGATCGCCTTCTAACCGAGTTTGCCACCTCGGTTCTTCTTCGCTTTGTAATCGAGTCTGTGTCCTCGGTTCTTGATCTTCTAGATAAGCCAATCGAGTCTGTGTCCTCAACGAACTTGTCTTCTTCGGGTTCTAGCATAAGCGAGTTTGAACCTCGATTCTTCATGTGCATATCTCGCTTTTCTTATTATAACTCGCCTTGAATTGACCCAAATTGCTCGTCTAGTTCCTATTCTATTACGGTGGTTGTCTCAAACAATCTATACAAGGTTCGGACTCAGATAGAACTTATACATTTATCTCAGACCATTTCTTGCTTCTTCTTTCATTATGCACTATAATGATTAGTTACGACTTCATCATCATAGTTGTAAGTGATTTGTCTAATTACGTGACTAACCATCATCAAAACATAAATAATATTTCCAACATCGCTAAAATATAGACTAGATTTGTAGAAATTTATAGGTCGGCGTAAAGTGCCCCATCCCGATTGAAGATATCCAACAAAGTCTCCAACGCACCATCCGAATATTCAAAGCAAAGCATACTATCATCAAAGAAAAAGCATGTGAGATACCCGAGCTTGCACTGCAGGCACCAAAGCCGAGATACCCAGTAGCGCAGACCAACACGAGTGGCCCGATCAAAGCAAGGCCGTGAGGCCCTCCGCACATATGATAAAGAGGAACGGAATAGGGGTCCCCTCGACGAATACCACGAGATGGCACAATCACAGGACCAGGCCTACCATTCACCGGAGCTTGATAGGTAACTGAAGACACACACCGACGGACTAAGTCAACAAATGCCTCAGGAAAGCGCATCTGACGCATGACACCCTAAAGATAACTCCACTCCACCCGGTCAAAAGCCTTGGCCATATCAAGCTTGACAGCCACATGCTTATGACATCCATATGCACCCACCTTCATAGAATGGAAAGCCTCAAAAGCCACAATGGCATTATCAGTGATCAGCCTACCCGAGACAAAGGCGCTCTGGTTACCAGAGATGACGTCGTTTATCACCATTTTTAACCTGTTTACAATGACACGTGACAAAATCTTACCAGAGTGCAACAGGCCGCAGCTCCGTAACCCGAGTAGGGGACGCCACCTTAGGCACCAAAGTAATAAATGTTTCACACAGCGCGCCCGGGTCCGATCCATTGTTAAGGATCGCCATAATAACCTGCAAAACCTCATATCCAATCACATGCCAATATTTTTGAAAATGCATACAACCAGGCCTCGGGATTTTCGCCAGAAGTCGCTTAAGCACCCAAGGACCTCATCCTCCGTGAAAGGTGCACCGAGACGCCAGTATCGTAAAGCCGTCAGGGTAGAGAACTCAAGCCCCTCAAAGTCCGCTTTGAGGTGGTTGCAAACGAAGTGAAAATACTCTCAAAATAACGGAGATCACCCCTCAAGTCGCCACCGCCAAGAATCGCCGCCCATCTTCGTTAAACAAGAGGTCAATAGTATTCCTAGCACTACGGCTAGATGCCTTGTGGTGGAAGTAACGTGTGTTCCTATCCATACCTTTAAGCCGATCCACTACGCCTCATCGCTTCCAAAGAATCCTCATCCAAAGTATAGAGACGATCCAACTCCTTTAAACGGACACGCTCACCCCTCAATATTATAACCAGAGGACTCAGGGAACAAGTGTAGGTCCTTCTCTTTAACCGATATTGACTTAGCAATGTTGCCATGCTTCCGTAAGCTCCAACTCTTTAAGTGACGACCTGCACTCCAAAATACGGCGCGATAAAGAACTAGACCTAAGGCCCTAGATGACTGCCACCCCTCCTGCAGCCTTATCTCAAATTCATCATCTCGGACCCAGAAGGGATCATACCGAGGAACTGTGAACCACCTAACCCTACCCCAACGGAACGGGTTTTGCTCAGAAAGTAAGATCGGGGCATGATCCAAACGCGAACAAGACAGGTGATAGACCTGTTGGCTCGGAAACAGAGCCCGCCACTCCATATTAGCCACACATGTATCCAACCGAACCCAGGTTGGCCGCACCTCCCGAACAAAACATTAATTATGTTTCTTGATATGTGAATGTTAAAATATACATAATCCGTCTCTATTCTCATTGCAGTGGTGGTCAAAAAAACACATATATTAAGAGTAGTTAATATTTTGATTTAACATCAAAATGATATTAACACTCTTGAATATAAATGCAATGTTGTTTTCAATCTCTCACCCTTAATAATTAAGGGTAGATGTAGAAAAAAAACTATGGAAATGTAACTATGAATAAAAATGAATGTTTATTTTTGGTAACTACGGTAGTTAAATTTGAAAGGAAGGAGTAAACACTTTTTAAGAGACTGAGATAGTATATAATTGTGGAAGTCTCCGTCTATTTCTTGGTGAGTGAATTGGTGGAAATTCTTGAGCATTGACAAAAACATCTCTTACTCGAAATGATTGTTAGACAACAGAGTTTGCAACAACTCAAGCACCTTGATGAAGATAAAGGAGATAAAGATAATCATGCAATTCATTCAAGATAATCTCATTCGAAGATCTCAGTATTGATCTAAATCTTGTAATCATATAAATGTCGAAATTGAATACATTAGGGCTAAGCTAGGGTTTATCTATTATCTACAATTAAGCATTATATAAAGCTTGTAAAGCTTGTACCTTACAGTTTTCCATATCAATGAAACAATTATTCTTCTTCTCTTCGATTCCATTAATTCTTCATGCATGAGGATTTCAGTTCAAACCCATTGCAGGGAAATTTCTTCCCAAAAAAATAGTGTTGGGCTATAAAATGACCCATATTTGATGGGGGCGTGTTGAGATATATAAAATCTACCTCCCTATAAGACTAAGATCTTCTAATGTGGTGGTGGAGGAGAATTGGGCTCAAATGCTTTCTTGGACCACTTACAAGAATGTGGAATTGAGTTAAATGTGTCATGTCCATACACACCAGAACAGAATGATGTGGATGAAATGAAACATCGTCATATAATGGAGCTCTAACCATGATGTTTCATGAAGGCACTTACAAGTTACCTCTTTCTATTCTAAAGTTCAAGACACCATATTTTCAACTCTATAAATGTTAAAAGATAAGGAAATAAAGTAGCACATTTATTACCACCAATTGGTTTTAGTACAACGGTAAGTGCTTGATCCTAATATGATATCAGAGTGGGAGGTCATGAGATCAATCCTTGCTACCAGCATTGTTTCCCCAATTATATTGTGCAAGTGTTGGGCCTCTTTGTTGGCCTTGTGTGCCCTTCAGATGCATTTGTGTATCATGTTGGCCCGGGCTTGTTATAGGCCCACACTTATAGTAGCGCCTTTACTAACACCAATTGGTCTTAGTAAATAGTAAGAGTTTGACATAACATGGTATCAAAGCGGAAGGTCTTGTGTTCAAACCCCACTGCCAGCAATATTTTCCCCCATTTATATTGTCAAGTGTTGGGCTGGCCTAGTTGGTCTTTGTGAGCCTAGTTGGCTCGGACTTGTTGTATGCTTAGTTGGCATAGCCTTGATATGAGCCCACACTGGGGCGTGTTAAAAGATAAGGAAATAAAGTAGCACATTTATTACCACCAATTGATTTCAGTATAACGGTAAGCGCTTGATCCTAACAATAAAATGTATTGATTATAATGGCTTGAGGGTGTTTGGATGCCAATGCTTCCTTTCTTTGTGGAACCAGACTTGACACAACGTTTGCATAAAAAAGTTATCCTTGTGTTTTTTTAGGGTATAGCCCCCCCATACACAAAAGATACAGGTGCCTCGAACTTGTTTCAATGAGTGTCTATATCTCTAGACATGTGGTATTTAATGAACACGTGTTTCCCTTTAAAGATAGTACTGGTGCATGGACTCAACCAACTTCTGACATTTTTTAGTATCCAAACTCAGATGAAGGACATATGGAACAAGCTAAAGACTTCAGTCCAGATTGCTGTGATCCTGTAGTCACATCTGGGCATGTACATCGGCAGCCCAATGATACTCCTTCCGCCACCCAGCGGGGAATACTACAAAACATCAGCCAGATCCAGCAGATCAGAACAACAACTTGAACCTTATGGTGTTGTAATCATGTTCAAAGCATCGAAGTTCAAGATCTCCAGATGATCAACAACCCCCAGCAATGCAGAGACCAATCAAAAAAACGTAGACCTCTTGTCTATCTTTATGATTATGCTATAAGGGCTATACACAACATTTTTAACCCAAAAGCGGAATGTGGCTCGAGAATGACCACTAAATGGCCACCAGCTGTGTAAGAAGAAATACATGCTTTATATCAAAATGGAACCTATGAATTAGTTTCATGACCTAAACATGCTACTGTTATTGGATCCATGTGGGTCTACATAAACAACAAAATATGGTGATATAGAGAGATGTAAAACTCGTTTGGTGGCTCTAGGATATTCTTAACTTTCAGGGGTTGACTTTGAAGAAACCTACAGTCCAGTCACTAAGCCAACAACCATCAGGTTGGTAATTGCTGATGTTGTCTCATATGGATGGTGTATGAAGTAGCTAGACATCATGAATTTTTTTACATGGGACACTTCAATAGGATTTGTCTTTATGGAGCAGAGCCCCAGTTCACTTGATAACAATCATTCGAGATCATTTGTGCTCGCTTAAAAGGTCTTTATATGAGCTCAATCAAGCCCATAGGGCTTGGTTTGATAGGTTGACTCAAATCCTCTTGCATATTGGTTTCAAATGTAGCAAGGCCGATCCTTCTCTATTTACCTTTCACCGATTTGGTCTCATACTTATTCTACTTATTTATGTGGATGACATCATACTTACAGAAATCATGTTTTTTTAGTCAAAGGTTGATAGGTGTTATGGGGTAAGAGTTTGATGTCTAGGACCTTGGATCTCTTCACTACTTCCTAGGGGTGGAGATTAAACCTACACAAGATGGTATGTTTCTCAGCCAAGCTAAATGTGTACATTTTTTACTGGACAAAGCACATATGTTAGACAACTCTGATATAGCCACTCCCCTGGATTTTAATGTCCAAGACTCTACATGTGACTCAGAATTGGTAGACCCTTACACCTACAGATGTTTAGTGGGTTCCTTACAATACCTAACATTCACTAGGCCAAACATTACTCAGGAAGTCAATAGGGTCTGTCAACACTTCTCTCAGCCTACATTGAAGCATTTTAATGAAGTAAAACGCTTATTGAGATATGTTAAGGGAACCTCTGATCATGGACTCCATTATTTGGCATGGTCATATGTGTCTCTATGGCTTTGGTGATGCAGATTGGGCAGGTTGTCCCATTACTATTGCGTTTTGTATCTTTTTTGGGGCCAATTGTGTGTCTTGGTCCTCCAAGAAACAACCCTCCGCTTCCAGATCAAGCGTAATACCGATCTATGGCTTCTACTACAGTTGAACTTACTTGGGTCAGTCATCTTCTTCAAAATATTAGGATTGTTCTACAACAACCACCTCATCTGATGTGTGACAAACTTAGTGCCATCTACCTCATTGTGAATCCTACACTCCATTCTCTGCCTAAACATTTCGCATTGGACTATCCTTCCGTTGGTGAGAAGGTTGCGTCAAGAAGCTTGTTACTAGGCATGTTCCACTTTGCTTCTCAATTAACTGATGTATTCACTAAACCATTACCTAAGGGTCAATCCCAGTTCATTCGCAACAATCTTCGCGTGCATCCCACCTCCCCCGTTATATTGATAAGGGATGCTAGACAAAGAGAATTTGCAACAACTCAAACACGTCGATGAGATAACGGAGATAAAGATAATCATGCAATTCATTCAAGATAATGCCATTCGAAGATCTCAACATTAGTCTAAATCTTGTAAATAGATGAAATGTCAAAATTGAATAAATTAGGGCTAAGCTAGGGTCTATCTATTCTTTACAATTAAGAATTATATAAAGTTTGCACCTTGCAGTCTGTCAGATCAATGAAACAGAGTTCTGCCTCTTCTCTTTGATTCCATTAATTCTAAAATTATTAATAAACTTTTACCTAGCCTGTGTATTATAACGTAATACACAATATTTCGTGAAAAATGATAGGAATACTATGTTAAATGATCACATTCTAAATTAAATTTGTACAACATAAATCAACTAGTTTAATAATAGGCTTTTTGTTTCAAAAAAAGAAAAAATAATAGGCTTTTAAACACCCTACCCTACCCTCCTCAAAAACAAAAACTAAAACTGGCATCATAATATGTATTATTATATGAAATATATAAGAGGTTTTCTCATTTGGGAAATCTCATGCAAATATTTTCGGAAATGATTAGCTAATGGATTTATTCTGTTGTGGACAGGCGGAGACATTGATAGAGCTTCTCCGGCAACCAAGATCCGGCAACAACGATACAACTACAAGATCTTCTTCTGTGGTGTCAGTTTAGCATTGTGGTAAAGTTAAGTATACAAACTAATCCGTATAATCAAGTGTTGTAAAGATTAGATAAGACCAAAAAGGGGGTAAAAAAAAATACAAAGTTTTTTCCTTTTTTTTTTTTGGGAAACATGTAGAAATAAGTTGTTCAGAATAAATTATTGCTTGTATAGTGGATTTCAGTTTTAGTTTTGGGCTTCAGTTTTCTCTTTATTTATAATTCTAAATGTGTTTGTTATGAAATTGTTGAATGTTAGAAAGTGAAGAGGAAGAAAAATATTTTGGAAGATAACACCTGAATTTCTTGTTCAACTTTCTTGCTTCACAATGACAAGTGCAATGGGTATATATAGGTGTGATGACTGTATCTTAAAAATATCTTACATGCTTCTTGCTTTTTCTAGGTGCTCTTTTAATTTTTCCTAGATGTCCTTACAACTTTCAAAACACAAAATATTAAGGGTCATACGGGTGGTTCTTGTGTTGTGTCTCTCCACGGTGTAGAGACACGTGTGTGAGACACACACCACTTGATTCATTTGTCTTTAAATTTGTGTGGTTACGATCGTTTACCCATCACTTTACCTCAAAATCTCTCTCCACACAAGTATTTCCGGGTCATACATGTATCCAATAAAAGATACATTTCTAGTAAATTCCAAATTATAATATTATATTTGTTCCGTACAACATCCCTTAATTTGGAATGTCTATTTGTACTCCAATCTTCAGTGGAATTGTAAAAATATCTGCGATTTGATCATGAGTTCCACGTCATTGTTAGCAATGCGTTCTCTAATGAAATGATACCTTACATCTATATGCTTGCTTCGATCATGAAATACCAGATTCTTTTCAAGATCATGTGCTGATCACGTTATCGATGTAGATTTTGTAGCTTTTGTTTGTGACATGTGAAGTTCTTTTAACAGCATTCTTAGACAAATAGCATGACAAGTACTAGACGTTGCAACCACACTCACATGTTGATAACGTGACAATTGGCTGCTTTTGAACTCCACGAGATAGCACAATCACCCATAAAAAACAACCAGTAGTGTTCTTTCTTTCATCAACATCTCCAGCATATATAGTCACTATCACAAAATCCTGTAAGTGTAAAATCAGGAGATGGAGTGTAAAATACCCCACAGTAAATCGTTCCATTTAGATAGATGGGAATTATTTTAGCAGCTTTTGTATGAGTGGGAATAGGATTCTCCGTGAAACGACTTACTATCCCAACAAGCATAAAGAATGTGTAATATTAGATTTTTAGGAAAGGGTAGAGCGTGTTATTTTTTTAAAACAAAATATATTATTCTTTACTTCTTTTGTGGAGTTAGGTATTTTCGTGTATATATGTATATATGGCCGAAAATATATATGCATATTTTGGGAAAATCTAATTTTTAAGTAATACGGAAAATAATAATATATTATTTTTTTTGGATTTCCTATTTAAGGAAAATAAATCCCATCAGTTCCCATAACCTAAAATATATCAGAAAATTTTCCTACGCTAGAAACATGTGTGTGTGTGTGTGTGTGTGAGCTTTTAGGGCTGAGAGCTTTTCTTTCAGTTTTTAAAACGGATCTTAACGGTTTTCAGATCAGAGTAGAGCAACGGGATCGTCGTGAAGAGAGCGTTGATTCAACACCAGAGAGTTTGGGTTTTTCCTAAGGTATGTTTCAAGCCCTAGAGGCATTCTTGCTCGAGTTTAATGGATTTAAACTCTTAAAATCATAGATTTGTTGTTATAGAAGCGTGTGATCGAATCTAATCGATATGGATTGATCACATTGGTTTCTCTGAGAAAGGATCAAGGTTCTTTGCCGCAGATTTTTCGTAGCTTTTGAGTTGGAATTGCTTGCTTAAATGGTAAGAGGCTCTTCCTACAAATTAGATATGATTTATAGAGGTTAGATCGTATTTTGATGCGTTATTTTATCAAAGTTTATGCCTATATGTTGTTTAAAGTTCAAGGTTTGATTTGGATCATAAAAATTATGCTTTTCTGATAAAAATCGTGTAGAACATGTTTGGAGTCGAGTAGAAATCATAAAGCGTAGAAAATCATGTTTTAGGATTTTTTTTGCGTTGAATGCGTACACATTGGCTAGCAATGCTCACGCACGCATTCCTGTTACAAGATCTGTGGCCTTAGACGCTGCAGGTGGAATGCGCACACATTCGTGATTCAGGATGTTAAATCATTTTTCACAGCAGGTGCAATGCGCACTCATTCAAGGAATCGCACACATTGTTGTTTGAGAATGGTTTAGGTTGTTCACAGCATGTGCAATGTGTTAGGTGTGATGCCCGAAAGAAAATTTTGTAATTGTTTTATTTAATAAATGAAATGATATTATTATTCATATTTATTATTCTCATAATCACCGATGTGACAATAGTATTTACACTGAGAAAACCCTAAAGTATATCGTTTATGTAATCACTTAACTTTCGGTGTATGGTATATACACGGGAGGATTGAGTTAGTGAAGATGTACTTAAAATACAATTAGCCCGTAGTGAAGTTGATCGAGAGTATCGGGTCTCTCCTTTAACGTGCTATTAATGCACCCAGAACACAATAGGTGTGATTGTCTTATCGGACTTTCGGTTAAGAGAGAACCTAATGGGGCATTTTTATATGATAGATACATCATATAGAAATTTGGACCGATTTGATTAGAGTTCACGATATAATTCCGTAATCGAGAAGTCTTATCGAATCAATGGATGATCATATTTATGGATATATCTTAATCTGTGGTGATCACGATCAAGCTGCTTGAATCGATTATGAGGTTTGACTTGGCGGTTAAGGATTACACCGAGTGCGTGGTGCGAATTACCCCATCTTGGCATTGTCTTTGGATTGAGTGAGTAGTACGTGTTATCACAGATACGGAATCCATTCCTTCCATTTATGGAAGTAGATAAACGATTCCTTATTTGTTAATCCTAGAAAGCGATCGATCGCGCGAGTTCATATTACACATCGATTAGCTACCAAAGTGAGTTATATGAATTAATTGATCACTAGGGGTTAATGGTAAATAAGGATAAGAGGTTCTAAAAGGGTTAACGGTAACTTCCCGATTTAGAATGAAGCGATCTATGGAGGATTAATCCATATGTAATGATTATATCAATGGGCGCTTATTATTATTCTCGTGAGGAGATAAATATAATCTCATAATCGGAGGAGTGCGATCCACGGGATTATGGTGGCATATTTCTGTGATTGATTTATCGAATATAATTATTACATTCGTAAGGTAATTATTTATTTGATTTATCGAGACGTGATTATTAGTCCATGGTCCTGAGCGTGCTTCTAATATAGCATAGCTATTCTCGGACGTCGAATCCTAATAATATTAATTTAGTTCTTGTTGGACTTCATTAAAACGATATGTGAATTAATTGTTTAGTGGACTATTAAATTAGTTGAGCTAAATAATTAAATATGTGAAAAAGACATTTTCCATAATCTTGGCCCAATTATTGTGTAATGGCAAAATTAATATTGACTAGGTCAATAAGTATAATTTTCGCCCCATGCTCTTTTTATGGAACAAGAAATTATTTTCTTGTGTATTAATAAGACATGTGCATAAAATATTTATTGGATAAATATTTATGGAAAGAAATAAAGATAAATATTATTCTATATTTGTTCTAGAATATTATGGGATTATCTTTTATTTAATGAGATTATTATAATTGATTTTGTATTAATTATTAAATCCTTGGAGGTTAAGTTTTACTCTCCTATATAAAGAGAATTCTCCCAAGCCTTACAACACACATAATTTCGACTTCACCTCTTAGAGAGGAGAAGAAATATTTTTTTGGCCAAGGGGAGAATAGGGGAAATCTTGGAGGTTTTTCCGGGTAGCATATCGGAAGGGTTCGAGTCGAGAATTTCCTTCCACCGGGAGTTGCTTGGATCACACGTACGGAAGATCGTGGTGCTCTTCACACCTTCTTTCCTATTGCGGTTCGTCAACTTGGATTTTGAGATCCAAGAGGTATGTTCTACAACCCCCTTGTAGATGTAGATCTAGTTATTTTATTACGTGTAATTTATAGATCTAGATCCATAAATCGCTTCCGTTGCGGATGGTATTACTAACAGTGGTATCAGTCGCCATGGTGATCTATATTTATACGTATAAAATATTAGATCTAGGAGTGGTAAAACATGTAGATTTTTAGTCCCAATTTTTTTTATAAAAGGGGCCGAAAATTATGTTTATTTTTTTTATGTTATGAATGTCTTGGTTGAAGAGATGGATTGGAGTTGGTATTGTTTACCCGTAGATCTATTTTGTAGCTCTTTTGATTAGAATCAATTGAGCATAGGATGTGTAATTTATTTTATGTCATGCGAAAAATTGTAAAAGGTAGTACCTTTTTGTATTTAATTTTGATCAGGGTTAGAGGCAGCGAAGATGATGTGTTGAAGATCATGGTGTTGAATATCATCAAGAAGGTAAAAGCGGGAGGAGGCCGATTTGTTTAATTAATTTATTTTCCGTCGGCAAATTTTTTTTTGGCGGCTGCAAAATTTTGTTTCTTGTAGCCTAATGTATTAGGTTTAGCCGCAAGTTTTGACCAAATAAAAAAAATAAAAAAAAAAAATATTTGCATAACAGCCGTGTGAATAAAAAATAAAATTACAATAAAATTTTATAAAACAATTTGATAATATAGATATATTTTTTAATATATTGGTATATTATGGCCTCCTCTCATCGTCGTTCGTGGTTCGTGTCAAGATCGAAGCTTTGAAGATCCGAAAGTTTTCAAGATCAAGATCGAAGATCAAGATTTGAAGACTTAGAATTTATTTACGTTTTCCTTAGAAAATAGGTTAGTCGGGGGTACCAACGATCCATCTCGGTGTTTAAATTTTCCGCAATTTATTTTTTATGTGTTTGATCATAAAATAGATATAAAATCGAATTGCCATGACATGAATCATATCATAAATCCACTCCATGCATACATGTAGAATTTTAATTTTGGTAATTAAAATAGGCATGTATACAAACTCGCGTAATTAGTTGAAATTTAATTAATATGTGGTAATTAATTAATTTAGTAACTAATTAAAGATCCGAGGACGGGTTATGAAATTGTTAAGCCTTTCGGTGTGTGTTCTCGGTGAACCTCCGTAAAAGCCCAAACGAGATCACGTTTTCGATTCGTAGTGTCTACGAGATTGAATGATGGTAAAAGAACAATAAATCTTGGATAAAAACAGTTCGCTTATAGGTTGGGTGGTCAACTGAGCTAGGCTCGAACGACCGACTTAACCCTCAAACGACTTATAGGTTGGGTGGTCAACAGTTCGCTTATAGGTTCGCTTATAGGTTGTCTACTCAAACGACCGACTTAACCCTCCTAGTGTGATGTATGCACGGGGGTCCGGCAAGACTAAGCTACACCGGAGAGCGGAGGGGTGATTCCTTCCTATCTCAATGGGGCTCTCTTGACCCGACTTCGTCCGACTGTCACATATGTTCCAACGAATAGGACGGGTAGGCTTGCCTACGTTACCGACACCATTTGGAATCCTTGATTTGATGTACTTTTATGTTAACATCAAAAAGACGTGGTTAGTTAACCCACCACCACTTCCAAAATATTGAGTGGGAGCGGGGGAGGCGACAGCCAACCCCACGGCCTCTACTATAGATACAAGTAAGTGAGAGAAGGGTGACACCTCGCGGCGCTTTGATTTCGTCCCCCTATGGATGGTGTTCACCCCTATCAACATTCATGGCTTGGCCTCCGAAAGGATAGGATTTCCGGGTACTCGTCGGGTCACTGGCCTATCCTACAACGGCATACTCGGGGCATACCTAAGAGATCCGATATAGTATGTCACACTCATAAAGGATATTTTTGGTAATATCTAGGCTAAAAAAGGAAGGTAGTCAATGAATAAAGGGATGTTCGATTCTCGTGGGATGTTCGATTCTCACAAGTTATTCATTGATGAGATTGTCTCGATTTAACCGTCATCTCTTTGACCTACCTACGGCGGCACGAGATGCGAGGTTAAAGCCTGGAATGGTAGAGTAGACTTAATTTTTAGTTTACAATTCCTAAAATAAAATAATATAGTAGTGTTAAACTTGAATTAATATATGTCATTTTATTTCTGACATTATATCCCTTACTAAATTGCTTAAAATTTATAATTGACTAGTATTGACTTCTTTAAAAAGTGGAAAGTAACTAGGACGTTGAACGATTAATCGATAATGCAATTATTTTTTGAAAGAGATATTTTCTCTTAAGCCTTTTAAAAACGAGTGACATATAGGTATGTCACTAGTGACGATTCGTGTCAAGCGGAAGACAAACTTAGTTTGATCAAAGGTGATTTCGGACTTTGAAATTCTTATAGTGAATTTTGAATGTGTAGTAATTAAGCGAGTAATTTTCTAATTGAAAAATCGGAAAATCATGAAGTATTACTAGTTGGGCGATATTTGGAATCGATGAACTAGTGTGAGTTTTATGATTTGTTGTTTTTCTAGAACATTAGAAAAATGTAACTGACTACACACATAACCGTTCTAATTGAAAAACCGGAAAGTCATGGAATGTCACTAGTTGGACGATATTTGGAATCGATGAACTAGTGGGAGTTCTATGATTTGTTGTTTTTACGGAAACATTGGAACTATATACGAAAGATTTTCTAATCGAAAAAATCGGAAAATCATAAAAAATAAAGCATTGCTCGTTAGACGGTATTTGGAACCGATAAACTAGTGGGAGCTTTAATGTTATGATTTGTTGTTTTTACGGTATATTAGAAAATCCGAGAAGTCGACGAGTAACACTCGAAATAGACATCCCACGGTTCAAGAGTAGTGTCTACTCAAGCGAACATTTGGTTCAAGACTGTTCCCATTCACGGAAAGTCAAGAATGGGAGAATATGTCTAAAAGTGTTAGTCATCTAAACTAAGAAAACTTTAAGGCTGAACAGAAAAATTAACTGAAAATCATAGGATAAGGACAGTGATTTTGGATCACCAACCTATGAATCCTTGTCGATTTTCTCGAGCTAAGTTCTTTGGAAGAACAAGGTAGCGGTGCATTTAACGATTAAAAGAGTAAACAACGGGCAGTTAATTTTAGCTAGAATAGTGGGAGTGATATAAGGAAATGAATCTCGGATTCAATCCTTGGATATCGCGGAAAAATTATTTTCTGTTTTAAGATTCGTTGGAACGAATGGATTTACCTTCTATTCGATAATTTGTTTGTCGTATAGAAAGTGAATATACCATTTGTAGTACGAATCCAAGACTCGGACTTTTTTTTGATAAAGTCAAAACCACTTACAACTGCTAAAATATGTATATAAAACACATCTTAAGAACTATTAAAAGCAATTGGTTTCTATATTTAGATAAGCGCTTCTTCACAAACCATAGTTAGTGCATAGTCCTAAAAGACAAGACACGAAGGCGGCTCGGGGTGATTCATTTCTCGATCTGGTTGTATTGTCTCAAAGGTTCAATGACTAAGTTTTCTTTCAATCGGGAAAGAATAATGTTTATAAAAAGTAACATAGCTTGTTCATGACGACCTTGAGTCCGATGAAAGATACAAGCTAGTAGGAGCTTCGAGTAGTGACTTCTTGTCCGATAACTATTCAAACACTCCGGTAAGTTTATCCAAAATATTTTGAGGTTTCTCTGTTTTCAACAGAGATAGAGTATTCTATACTCGGAATAGGCCATTCATAGTCCTCGAGACTAATGCTCAGCCTGCCTCATTGTGACATGTTCTCACTAAGTGAGAAACCGTTAAAATTGCCTTATATAGTTTTAGATGTGCTACAATACACTGCTTAACTCAATAAAGATATTGGAAGCGAAATAACGGTTTACATTGAAATGTAAGACCGAGAAGTCTACATAGAATATGCTTTGGAATTTACGGATAAGGTGTGGATTCGGTTCACCCCACTTCCATAAATATAAGCATTTAGCACACGGTGCTTGAAGGTAAGACTGGGAATTTTGCGCATCCGTTCGGTCAATGACCATTCGTGATATATCTTTTAAGCTATTGAGTATAAAGGTTAGATATAGGATTCTTGAAATCAGGAAGGGACATTATACTGTTGCATCCTTTATGATAGAGTCCATGAATAGCAAAACCTTGAACCTTGAAGTACGTTTACTCAAGGTAGTTACTAACTGATTAAAATCAGACCACATCCAACATCGGTTGTGGGTGATAACACTAAAACACTACTAAACTAGATCAGAATTTCGATCCACCCAGTAATGTAGTGGGAGTATGGTTTCTCCATTACCCATTGCGGGCTCTGAGGACTTAATGGTCTACAGGATCGATTGATGACCTATGGCTCTTTTGTGAGCAGTATAGGATTCTGATAATAGAGGTTGGTTTAATAGACATAACCCTGTGAATGGAGTTCGGTACTCGGTTACATTTCATACTCTTGTAGAACCACCTGAGCGTCTCAGGCCCAGTGGGAGTAGTTGGATCTACACGGAAAAGAGTAGAATGAATAGGAAAGTTTATATTTCAGAGCAAAGCTTGAGTGGTCTAGGGGTAATTCCCTAAGAAGTAGAGAGTTAATCAGACCTTGGACTCTCTTACCATTTAGTATTGCATGATTTCGTTCAAAAGCAGAAAATAGGGGTGATTCCCTGAGATTTTCTTGCCAAACAAACGGAGTCTGGATTCATTCAGAACAAAAGCGTATTGCCTTATAAACTTATGACAAGATGACTGTCAAGGCTTAAGTCCTTTGTGGATAAAAAGCAAACCTCTCGGTCACTGGAAGTCATATATTTCTACAATATGTGGATTTGACCAGAATATTGATATATCTTTTGTAGACTGGATATCAATTTTTAGTACAGTAGTGAATATATACATATATTAGTGTTTGTGAAGGATAACACTGCACCAGTTCGAGTCAACATGGGTGTGTTATCTCAAGTCGATCGACAATGCCACAATTCTCTGCTGAGAGATTTGGACAACATCTAAAGAGTTTGACTCGGTCGAATTCATTAGAATCGATCCTTTGGTTTCCCATCCATCTTATTGGTTAAGATGATGCATCTGTGTATGCAACATTCAACGAGGAAGTTCTACCTTATGCCTCAGGAATGACTCTCTAAATCTTCGGATCAAGAGAAATGGGATAGATTCTCTTTCTAGTAAGAGATTGTCAGGTTATTGAACGTCAACTTTGATCGAATTTTAGATTCGGCGGTTAACAAAGAAAGTTTAGTATGTCCTTTAGTATCTTGAAGAGAACGAGGAATTATATGCGGACATATTCATGTGTGAACTTGGATATGTGTGATACACTGATTTTGACTTTAAGTCAGATTGAGGATGATCGTTAAGTCGATCTCGGGCTCAGTGTTTACTCTTGTGTTGAAGCTATTGCCTGGAGGAATCCAGCAACGCCAACTCGACTTTAACTAGTTGGGTGATAAGCGGCTTTTGTAGTAGCTAGAGAGGCGATATAGCTTAAGAATTTCCTTTTCATATCACGGGAGTGATTCTAGATTTGGAAGCCGATACCACATCATTGTGCAAGCGATGGCGTGGTAGCTTATAAGGATCTTGAAATCACTAGAGGTCAATAGCATATTAGGAAAGTACCACATGATTAGATGGACCGGTAGCGTTTGATTCCACGGATCGTCTCGGAGCCGACAAACGACTAATCATTAAGACCCTTGACATTTAGATGTAGGTACTCCCCGAGTCACTGACCTATCCAACGATGGCACACTCGGAGTGTACTTTGTCATCTGGCAATGGTTATGATATGCTTAATGGGTACTAGAATACGGGATGGGTCTCCATTGCTTTAGAGCAAGTGGGAGATGTAGTTTGTTGTATTTTAAATAATAGGGTGTGCTCTAAAACAATTAATCACATGCTTTCGTGCAAGTGGGAGATTGTTAGGTGTGATGCCCGAAAGACAATTTTGTAATTGTTTTATTTAATAAATGAAATGATATTATTATTCATATTTATTATTCTCATAATCACCGATGTGACAATAGTATTTACACTACAGAAAACCCTAAAGTATATTGTTTATGTAATCACTTAACTCAGTGTATGGTATATACACGGATTGAGTTAGTGAAGATGTACTTAAAATACAATTAGCCCGTAGTGAAGTTAATCGAGAGTATCGGGTCTCTCCTTTAACGTGCTATTAATGCGCCCAGAACACAATAGGTGTGATTGTCTTATCCGGACTTTCGGTTAAGAGAACCTAATGGGGCATTTATATATGATAGATATATCATATAGAGCTGGACCGATTTGATTAGAGTTCACGATATAATTCCTTAATCGAGAAGTCTTATCGAATCAATGGATGATCATATTTATGGATATATCTTAATCTGTGGTGATCACGATCAAGCGCTTGAATCGATTATGAGGTTTGACTTGGCGGTTAAGGATTACCTGAGCGAGTGCGTGGTGCGAATTACCCAATATTGGCATTGTCTTGGATTGAGTGAGTAGTACGTGTTATCACAGATACGGAATCCATTCCTTCCATTTATGGAAGTAGATGAAACGATTCCACTTATTTGTTAATCCTAGAAAGCGATCGATCGCGCGAGTTCATATTACAGCGATTAGCTACGGTGAGTTATATGAATTAATTGTTCACTAGGGGTTAATGGTAAATAATGATAAGAGGTTCTAAAAGGGTTAACGGTAACTTCACGATTTAGAATGAGCGATCTATGGAGGATTAATCCATATGTAATGATTATATCAATGGGCGCTTATTATTATTCTCGTGAGGAGATAAATATAATCTCATAATCGGAGGAGTGCGATCCACGGGATTATGGTGGCATATTTCTGTGATTGATTTATTGAATATAATTATTACATTCGTAAGGTAATTATTTATTTGATTTATCGGAGCGGCGATTATTAGTCCATGGTCCCCGACGTGCCTCCTAATATAGCATAGCTATTCTCGGACTTGAATCCTAATAATATTAATTTAGTTCTTGTTGGACTTCATTAAAGCGATATGTGAATTAATTGTTTAGTGGACTATTAAATTAGTTGAGCTAAATAATTAAATATGTGGAAAAGACATTTTCCATAATCTTGGCCCAATTATTGTGTAATGGCAAAATTAATATTGACTAGGTCAATAAGTATAATTTCCGCCCTATGCTCTTTTTATGGAACAAGAAATTATTTTTTCTTGTGTATTAATAAGCATTATGTGCATAAAATATTTATTGGATAAATATTTATGGAAAGAAATAAAGATAAATATTATTCTAGATTTGTTCTAGAATATTATGAGATTATCTTTTATTTAATGGGATTATTATAATTGATTTTGTATTAATTATTAAATTCTTGGAGGTTAAGTTTTACTCTCCTATATAAAGAGAGTTCTCCCAAGCCTTACAACACACATAATTTCGACTTCACCTCTTAGAGAGGAGAAGAAATATTTTTGGGCAAAGGGAGAATAGGGAAATCTTGGAGGTTTTTCGGGTAGCATATCGGAAGGGTTCGAGTCGAGAATTTCCTTCCACGGGAGTTGCTTGGATCACACGTACGGAAGATCGTGGTGTTCTTCACACCTTCTTTCCTATTGCGGTTCGTCAACTTGGATTTTGAGATCCAAGAGGTATGTTCTACAACCCCCTTGTAGATGTAGATCTAGTTATTTTATTACGTGTAATTTATAGATCTAGATCCATAAATCGCTTCCGTTGCGGATGGTATTACTAACACAATGCGCATGCATTGGCTGGACAGTAACTTCCAGCATGTTTCTGGTCAGGGAATGCGCACGCATTGACCCCTTTTAATAAAACGTTGTTTAAGCTATGTAAAGAGATTTTAAATGTCGTTTCATGATCTAGTAACATTAATCAAACATGAACATGCCTTGATTGAACTTCTGATGCGTTTAGTTCCGGCACCGAATGTACTCTTCAAGGGAGTTGAAGTTCGGGACCGTCGGAAGAGAATGAATGGGCTTGTGCTTTGATGAACTAGAGTTCATCAATGTCTGTGTACTTGATAGGATGTGGTGTCTAGCTGTCTATGTGAGGGAGTAGAGTCGTTAAGATGAGCTTTATCATTGAAAACACTTAAGTGGCTAGTTAACAACAACTAATACGTACATACTTGCATAGTAATAAGCTTAAACGTCATGTCACTTTTGGTTAGGCACATGTGAACATCGGCTATGTGACTCTTCCGGATAGGTGGATAACTCTGTGACCTTCTTGAGGACAAATGACAGGGGAGCTTCACCGGACCTGTATGCATACCGGGGAAACCCGGGACTAACAGTGCAAGCCACTGTTGGTTGGCACCCTCTCGTGGTGGATACACCTCACGTAGTGTCCTTGAGTGCTGACGTAACCAAGATAAGTGAAGTTAAAAATGTATTGTCATGACATGTTGATGGACATGAAGTGAACCCTAGATTGAGCCAGTCTCAAAAAGATAATTTGTTAATTATAACACTTGATTATAAACTTTACTTAATTTGTAGCTTCTACCTCTTATTGGGTACTTTGTATTTACCTCAAATACATTGTTTTTCTATGTGTTTGTGGGAGAGAAGATGAATAGGTAGATCCGGAGTTCGAGAGAGACTTTGATGGCGATGTTTGAGGGCGCTTGACGTTGAAGCATTTACTTTTATTATTGTTTTGATAATATCCTAGACTTGCTTTGTTCTTTGGAGAACGTTGTACTTTCTTAGTTTTCTTTTGGAGGATTTCATACGTTATAAGTTTTGTTTGGTTTTTCCGATGTAATAAATGTTCCATTCCTATCTTTAGTTTGAGTTTCTATTCTTGGTTGGTTGTTTGAAAATTTTTATACCTGAGTCTTTTTCTTCCGTTTTGCTTCAATACGACATAGTAGAGACTTACGTATAGTATGAGATTTATTTTATATTATACGTGCCGAACGTTCTTATTTCCGGATAAGGACTCGGTGTCCAGGAACGGGGCGTTACAGTTGGTATCAGAGCGAAGCGTCTTTTAGGCTTCATTTCTTGTAAGATAAGACTTCTTTAGATCTTTTAGTAACGTTCTGGCCTTTCTTTGATCATCAGGATGGTGACCACAAGGACTGGAGCTCATGGCGAAGAGACCTCCAGAGCACGAGAGAATAGTCTGACACAAGTTGTAGGAGCTGGTTTTGTACGTCAAAATCCGTCACCACACCCAACCCACACTTTAAGGCCTCATGCAAGCTAGACTTCGTGACCTCATCAGAATCCTACTCCACGACCTTAGCGGGGCCCGACACCATGACACCAACCAAGGTATACATACATGTACCGCGAACCTAGGGAAGCGCCCATACGTGTCACCGTGATAGGAGATATTCCACTAGTCTACGTACCTCCAGCGACCAACATCTACCCTCCACCGATCAGTGTTTACCCTCCACCAGTAAGCCACCCCTCTCCACCAGTTTTCCATCACCAGCAACAACATACCTTTTATGCTCCTCTAATTGGTCACACTCATCGACCTACTATACCTCTTTCACCACGTTTTGAACATCAGCAAGGCGTTGGTTACCCACCTTATGGTTTCTACAAACCACCACCATACCCTCAGTAACAGCATTACCAAACACAAGCACCTTTTGGAACCCCTCCAGTTTACCAACCAGGCCCACCAGTCAGACCACCACCGACCTATGAGCAAGCGCAGCCGGTTGATTGGTATTCAAATTTGAAGTGGAATCGGGTTTAGGATTTTTATGGGAATGTAGAACCATTCCAGGCTGAAGCATGGTTAAGAGGATTTGAGAAAGCATGCAGAAACGTTAATGTGCCTGAATCTGCGATGGCCCAGTTAGCAGTTGGTTTTCTTTTGGGTGCTGATGAAGCTTCGATCGATGAGCGAGTAGTAATGGAAAAGTCACAGATTGGGAAGGCTTCAAGGCTATGTTTTACAATGAGTACTTCCCAGCAACAGTGCAGGCAGACAAGGCGAGCCAGTTCTTAAGACTTAAGCAATGTGTCCATATAAAGGTATCTCAGTATACCAACAAGTTCAATGAGTTGGGAAGGTTTTACCCTGAGCTTATGAAGATCGAAGAGAGGAAGATGGAACTCTACAATAATGGGTTATCCCATTAAATACAATATGGTATGTTGGGTTTCACAGCAAGAAACATGGATGAACTTCTGAATAAGGCTTTGGAAGTTGAGACCTTCAAGAAGAAGCCTACCGTCGTCATTGGTGTTAAGAGGAAATTTGGAACAATCCAGGGTAATAGTCGAGCAGTACCTTAGCAAAAGGAGAAGAAAACATCGGCACCACTGTTGTCAAGCCCACCACTATGCCAGAAATGCAAAAGGAGCCAGGTGGTTGCTTTATTTGTGGAGAACATGGACACATAGCAAAGAATTGTCCATCAAAGGGATCCTCAAGCAATCAGAAACAGTGAATCGGAAAAGGCGGCCCAAGTCGCCCAAATTCAAGTTTTTGCAGTGGATGCTGAGTATGCAGAACCGGATGATAGTGTTATTTCAGGTACCTTTATTTGTTTATTCTAATTTATTAGAGTCCTTTTATAGCACGTTAAATCATGTTGTATTTGTATTTAAATAAATGAATTCACATCTTAGGTATAATAATATTAGACAACTTAGTGGTCACGACCTTGTTCGATACGGGAGCGTCTAATACGTTTATGTCGTCTAAGATAGCTAAGAAGTTGAATCTACCTACGAGACCTTAAGAAACACTTTGGAAATAACTACACCCCTAGGAAGGTAACTAAGGTAACTAGGGCGATACCTCAGTGGATGTTTGAGTGGGATCTTATCGATGTAAAAGTGACTTTACGGTTTTGGACTTTTCAGTATTTCGATGTAATTCTTGGAATAGATGGATATCCGAGAATTATGTTCACTTGGATTGTGAAGAAAAGAAGCGACCTTTAAGGTACCGGAAATCGTCTAAGACTTATCAAGGTAATGTTTACAAGCCTAGTAAGAAGCGACATCGATAATATCATCAGTCAAGGCAATAAGAGCTTGTCAAAGGGTTGTGAAAGCTAATTGTTATCTGTGATTGATGTGCAACAAGTGAAGCCTAAGTTAGAGAAAACTCCCATAGTAAAGGAATACCCTGAAGTGTTTCCGGAAGAGTTACCGGGAAACATGCCAGATAGGGAGATAGAGTTCGAGATCAAGTTGATACCAGGAGCGGCACCAGTTGCTAAGGCACCCTATAGAATGGCACCGGCTGAATTGAAAGAGTTGAAGGCTCAACTTAAAGATATGCTTGAAAGGAACATAATTCAGCCTAGTACCTCACCATGGGGAGCCCCTGTTTTGTTTGTCAAGAAGAAAGATAGTAGCATGAGAATGTGTATCAACTACAAAGCTTTGAATAATCTTACCATCAAGAATAAGTATCCTTTACCAAGGATTGATGATCTATTTAATCAGTTGCAAGGCAAGAGAGTGTTTTCTAAGATTGATCTTAGGTCAGGGTATCACCAGTTGAATATCAAGGTAGCAGATATACCGAAGACGGCCTTTAGCACGAGGTATGGACATTATGAGTTCTTGGTTATGCCATTTGGACTCACTAATGCTCCATTTGCATTTATGGATTTAATGCAACGTGTTTTCAAGCCATACCTAGATAAATTTGTGATTGTGTTCATAGATTATATCCTTGTATACTCAAAGAGGAGAAAGAACATGAAAATCACCTAAGGATAGTGTTGAACACTTTGAAGGAGAACCAGTTGTATGCTAAGTTCTCAAAGTGTCACTTTTGGTTGTATCAAGTCAGTTTCTTAGGTCATGTCATTTCTGGAGATGGCATTCAAGTTGATCCGGCGAAGATTGAAGCGGTTGAGAAATGGTCCAGACCGACGACAGTTTCAGAGGTGAGAAGTTTCCTTGGTTTGGATGGCTATTATAGGAAGTTTGTACAAGACTTTAAAGATAGCTACACCACTTACCCGGCTCACTCAAAAGAATGTGAAGTTTGAGTGGACAAGTGAGTGTGAAGAGTCTTTCCAAATGTTCAAAAAAGAAGTTGACTACGCCCCGGTGTTGGCGATTACGGAGATCTTTGATAACTACGATGATATATCACGATGCTTGGGACAAGGTTTAGGTTGTGTGTTGATGCAAGGAGGAAAAGTGATCGCTTATGCATTTAGATAGTTAAAGGTGCATGAAAAGAATTCCCGACACATGACTTAGAGTTGGCAGCGGTAGTGTTTGCCTTAAAGATTTGGAGGCACTATTTGTATGGATTTAAGGCCATGATCTTTCTGAGACCACAAGAGCTTAAAGTATTTCTTCACCCAAGAGAATCGAATATGAGATAGAGGAGGTGGTTAGAGTTAGTAAAGATTATGACTTGGATATTCAATACCATCCAGGTAAAGCAAATATGGTTGCAGATGCCTTAAGTAGAAAACCAGTGTTTGCAGTTTCAAGCGTTGAAGATGTGGCAGAAAGGTTAGATGGGCTAAAAATATGAGGTTTTGATCAAATTGAAGATCGACAGTTTGTGCCACCGTTGTTAGCAAGATCTGAATTGATGGATGATATTCGGGAAAAGCAATATGAAGATCCAGTGTTGGTTGATTTGAAGATGGTTGCAAGGGAAAAGCCTATAGTGGGCTATATGTTAAATAAGAATGGGAACCTTTGGTACCAGGATCGTTTGTGTGTGCCTAATGTCGGTGATTTGAGACAAAGAGTTATGGAAGAGGCACATGTGATTGCTTTTGCAGTTCATCCAGGAGCTACAAAGATGTCTGAGAGATTTGAAGGAAAAGTTTTGGTGGCTTTCATGAAAGTGGAAATAGATAAGTTAGTGAAAAAATGTGATACTTTCAAGAAGGTTAAAGCGGAGCATAGAAGACCCGGGAAGAATGCTTAAGCCATTGGATATCCCTAAATGGAAATGGGATAAGACCACGATGGATTTCATCTTTGGTTTACCAAAGACAAAGAGTGGACATGATGCGATTTGGGTGATTGTGGATAGATTGACTAAATCAGCCCACTTCTTGCCAATAAATCTTGATATGTCTTTAAAGAAGATGACAACACTATACTTGGACAATATAGTGAAGTTGCACGGAGTGCCTATCTCGATAATTTTGGATCATGATGATCGGTTTGTCGATCGATTACGGAAAAGTTTGCAAAGGGCCCTAGGTACAAAGTTGGATTTAGGTACGGCCTTCCATCCTCAAGCAGACAGATGATCGAGAAAGGACTATCCAAACACTTGAAGATATGCTAAGAGCTTATGTTTTGGAAGTAGGCGGATCATGGGATGATTACCACACCTGTAGCGAGTTTGCCTACAACAATAGTTATCACGCAAGCATCGCATGCCACCGTTTGAAGCTTTGTATGGGAGAAGATGTCGAACACCGTTGTTTTGGGATGAAGTAGAGGAAAGACAAGTCACCGGGCGAATTGGTTGAGCAAGCTAAAGAAAAGGGTTGAGTTGGTTAAGAAGAATCAAGAAAGCGACACAAGATAGACAGAGAAAAGTTGGGCGGATGTTAGAAAAAAGACCTCTTGAGTTTGATGTTGGTGAGAGAGTTTACTGCGAGCTTCATCGATGAAGGAGTGAAACTTTTTGGACAAAAGGGAAAGCTAAGTCCAAGGTATGTTGGACCGTTTGAGATTCTGGAAAGAGTTGGACCATTGGCTTATAAGCTCAAGTTACTAGAATCCATGTCGAGAGTCCATAATGTTTTCCACGTATCAATTAAAGAAATGCTTGACAAAGCCTGATGTTGAAGCTACGGTTGATCCAGAAGTTCTTCAGGATAATCTTGCTTAATGAGAAGCCGATCAAGATTCTAGGCTGGAAAGAAAATATGATTAAGAGACCGTTGATCCCTTTGGTTTTGGTGCTATGGAGCAATCATTCACCGAATGAAGCCACTTGGGAAGTTGAAGACGACATGACCAGTGAGTTTCCAGAGTTTGTGGACTTACCAGGTATGTTCTAGTTTCGGGGACGAAACCCCTCTTAAGGGGGAGGAATGTAATATTCCGATTTTCAGGAAAGGGCAGACGTGTCATTTTGCGAAAATGAAATATTATTATTCCTTACTTCTTTAGTGGAGTTAAGTATTTTTGTGTATATATGTATATATGGCGAAAATATATATGTATATTTTAGGAAACTTTGATTTTTAAGTAATCGGGAAAATAATAAGAAATTATTATTTTGGGATTTCTAATTAAGGAAAATAAATCCCATCAGTTCCCATAACCTATAAATCAGAAAATTTTCCTACGCTAGAGAGAACGGCGTGTGTGAGAGCTTTTATGGCTGAGAGCTTTTCTTTCAGTTTCTAAGACAGATCTTAACGGTTTTCTGATTAGAGTAGAGCAACGGAATCGTCGTGAAGAGAGGCGTCGATTTAACACGAGAGAGTTGGGGTTTTCTAAGGTATGTTTCAAGCCATAGAGGCGTTCTTGCTTGAGTTTAATGGATTTAAACTCTTAAAATCGTAGTTTTGTTGTTATAGAAGCATGTGATCGAATCTAATCTGATATGGATTGATCACAAAGGTTTCTGCATAAAGGATCAAGGTTGCTGCAGATTTCTCATAGCTTTTGAGTTGGAATTGCTTGCTTAAAAGGTAAGAGGCTCTTCCTACAAATTAGATATGGTGTATAAAGTTTTGATCGTATTTTGATGCGTTATTGTATCAAAATTTATGGCTATATGTTGTTTAAGGTTCAAAGTTTGATTTGGATCATAAAATTTATGCTTTTCTGATAAAAATCATGTAGAACATGTTTGGAGTCGAGTAGAAATCATAAAGCGTAGAAAATCATATTTTAGGGTTTTTTTGCGTTGAATGCGTACGCATTGTCTAGCAATGCGCACGCATTCCTGTTACAGGATCTATGGCCTTAGGTGCTGCAGGTGGAATGTGCACGCATTCATAGGAATGCGCACGCATTCGTGATTCAGGATGTAAAATCTTTTTTCACAGCAGGTGCAATACGCACGCATTTCTGTTTCAGAATGGTTCAAGTTGATCCCAGCAAGTGCAATGCGCACGCATTGGCTGGACAATAACTTCCAGCATGTTTCTAGTCAAGGAATGCGCACGCATTCCAAGAAATGCGCATGCATTGATCCTCAGTTTTATTAAAACTGTAATACCCTACTCCCGACCCCTAGGTCCACTGGAGTCATTCTAGGAGGGGTTGCAAAGCTCTCGCCGCGACTTCAATATTAAGACTAGAAATCCCAAGATAATCATCTAAAACCACAATTTAACATAATAAATCCACAAGTTAATTTTACATCAATCCAATAATTATTTCCAATACAAACTATTACAAACCATAAAATTACAAAAGCTCTTAAAAAAATAAACCGAGATACCATCCAAAAACATTAATTTCCTTTATCTTCGAATCTCGATCAATCATCGTCTACAATTTCTCATTTTCCTTGGTCAAAACATGTACCTATATTTGTAAAAGAAAAGAAAACAAAAGAGACAAAGAAACAAAGAAAAGCGAGGCGTTAGCAAAAGTATTTGTATGAGCCCACGTGTGCAAGTGTTATACTATATATATATATATATATATATATATAAATATATAAAAATAAGATATCTTGATCAACTATTAGAAATAACAACGGAAGTCTTTTATTAGTTGATAGGACAAATGAAAAGTACTATTTTTAATATTGAAGTGCACGAGCATTAAGAAAAACATGTCGAGTTCATTTACAAGCACCAGCTTTGGCCGAGCCGATGAGTCAAGTACCGAACAAACGCCATATTTACCCAGGGATTTCAACCGCACTTCACGAGAACTAGCCATGTCTGACAACTCCGGCCGATTGTCGTGGGAAAGAATCAACCTTCACCGTGCAAACCTCTACACGGCACCAAAGCCAACCCTATCCAAGCCCAGGACCCACGCACCAACCGTCGGCCACTTGCTTTCCCGGGCCGTAGCATGAATCTTCGGGAAAAGGTACCGTCCCCACTCTTACAGTGAGTACTCTAATTCTTGTCGGAAAGACTTGAGTCAAGAGGCCCGAGACCGGTGACTAGTCGTTGTCTGAAGCGTAACTCTAATCCCCTAGCCACGGAGCTTTGACACTTTCGTGTACGAGCGGCGGCGAGCAAGTATTATCCGTCAATTCCAAGTATATCGGTTTTTATAGTTACAAGATTGTGCACTAGCTCAAAGCGGTTAATGTTTTATTGTTTTAAGACATCATTCAAACGACTTCCAAGTTTAAAACATCATTTTAATATAAGTAAAATACTTGAAAATAATTAAAAGACACACTTTGGCTTTATATCAAAATAAAAGTCTCACCTTATTATATTATGCCATTAAAATACTTCTGATAAGTGATACCTGTTACTAAAGAATCGATCGCTAATGAGTTGGCGTTTTGAACTGAAATTCCTTACTTGCAAACATAAATTTTAACAGAAGATTTCCCTCTCCGTAATGGTCTCTGTATGGAAAGAAAAATTCACTCCAACTCCAATTATCAGAGTCGGAGGTCGGCGGCGGCAGTTCCTTGAGCTGTAAGCATCGCTTGGACAAAGGTGAACTTGGGTTGAGGCATGGCATCGGCTGTTTCGGTTGCCGGAAAAAGGTCGATTGGAGAGGCTGTAACGGTGTGGAATAACAGTCAGGAGATTGAAATTATGGTTTATGTGTTCAATGTTCATTCCATGTATTGTGGCCGATGGAAATTATTTGTGTGAAAATCTAAGGCTTGTGGAGACAGAGACGAAAGACAAGCTGTGTATGAAGATGATATAATATATATGGCTCCTCCATGGCTTATGTACATGTGGTGCCGATCAGAGAATTGAAGGAGATGACAGTAAGATAACATGGAAACTTCTTAGTGGAAATGAAGTATTTATACTAATAGTTGGAGATTCTCGGTTACACACTATATCCCAAACTGATAAGCTAATCACTGCCATAACATCTTCAGTTTCTTTTGTGAATTAATGAAGTAAGCATTTAATAATATATTAGTTAATATTCTTATTCTCAAATGTAATTTATAAGTGCTATAATAAGTTAATCAAATGTAACGTATAGTTTACTCCATTTGTGAACTTTAAGCTATTCGGCAGTTTCTTATATTTATCATAAAATAAAATAAAAACAATACAGCTAAAGAAAACATAGTTTAATATTTATCTTATAAAGTTATACTATAAGTTTAAGTCCAATATATAAATCAAAATAGATAAAATAATTTTGGAACAATAAAATGACATATAAAGAAATAAGTTGTGTTTTTGTTACTCAGTCACCCCGACTATAATAAAGAGAACTTATAATTATTAATTTAGACAATTTTACCCTTCTTGTTTCATACCAGAAAATTCGGGGCGTAACAATTCTCCCCCCCTTAAAAAGAAGTTCGTCCTCGAACTTCCCTCTCCTTATAATGTATTCCACACCTATACTCCATTTTGTTATTAACCCTTAAGATGTAGTTTTCTTGGGTATTTGAGTCAGGTTTCGATCCTGGGGAATGTGGGTGTCGGCCCACCTAATCCTTGTCATGAAGTCTTACTCTACACACTATATTCCATGTTTGAAAGATAATTCACTATCAACTACAACCTTTACATTATGACCTAAATACCTTATAAGATCTAAAGAGTGGAAATACAAGTGTTTCATATTTTTACTCAAATTAAAAATTAGAATTAAAGAAACATTTTCTTTCTTTGAGAGAAAAGGAAAACAAATATAGAATTTGAAATTTAGATGTATAGTGTCAAAAATAACTATTTTTGTTATGAAAAAAATAGCTATTGAGTTTTTCTTTTACACAAAACCAATTTTTTTAAAGCACAACAGAAAATAAATTTTAAACACATAAAAATGGTGTTTCGTGAAAATTTGAAAGTTATGTTTGAAATGAGGATGTATAAAACAATAATGCTTTCGAAAAAAATAGAACCCTTTTGAACTTTAACATAGATAGTTAATTTAGACTTCCATGGAACAAAATGTAACAATTGAAAGTTCTATAAATCTAAGAAATATTAAGTGGTTGAGTTAAAATTCTTTGCAAGATATTCTTTAAAATATATTATTCACCTACTTAAAAAAAAATATTAAAAATGATTTATTTTTTATTTTTTGAGGAAACAAATTTTAACACCTTTTTAAAAAAACATGAAAACTAATGCAACATAACAGTTATATAAAAATAAAAATTAAACGCTTAAAGCATGACTCTGTTGCATTTTATAAAAATATATTCTAAAAATATAGAAATTTAAAATACATTTGTTGCTAGACCGTTTTAAAAAAATAAAAATAAAAATATACAGGGCATGCGAAATAGTTGTCCTAATCATGGATTAAAACTTACTATCGACAATGTCTAAATGTCACAACTTATGAACTCATACCTTATTGTCTTTCTAGTTCCACTTGATCAATACCTTAAAAAAAATCATTTCACTAAACATATTCTATAAAATCATTTTCTAATACGATTCATCCTCTTAGTTAGACTAAATAATTTAACCTTACCTGTCCAAAATATATCTTCTTGTAGAACTCCCGAGAAACTTAACCTTTCTCTCGATACCACATGTAATACTCCTACTCCCGACTTGGAGTCCACCAGGAGTCATTCTAGGAGAGGGTTATGAAAGCTCTCACATGACTTCAATACTAAGACTAGAAATCCCAAGATAATCATCTAAAACCACAATTTAACATAATAAATCCACAAGTTAATTTTACATCAATCCAATAATTATTTCCAATACAAAATATTACAAACCATAAAATTACAAAAGCTCTAAAAAAATAAACCGAGATACCATCCAAAAACATTAATTTCCTTTATCTTGAATCTCGATCAATCATAAATCTACAATTTCTCATTTTCCTTGGTCAAAACATGTACCTATATTTGTAAAAGAAAAGAAAACAAAAGAGACAAAGAAACAAAGAAAGCGAGGCGTTAGAAAGAAATTTACAGTTCAGATGCGCGTGTGCAAGTGTTATACTATATATATATATATATATATAATAATAATATATAAAAATAAGATATATTGATCAACTATTAGAAATAACAACGGAAGTCTTTTATTAGTTGATAGGACAAATGAAAAGTACTATTTTTAATATTGAAGTGCACGAGCATTAAGAAAAACATGTCGAGTTCATTTACAAGCACCGACTTTGGCCGAGCCGATGAGTCAAGTACCGAACAAACGCCATATATACCAGGATTTCAACCGCACTTCACGAGAACTAGCCATGTCGACAACTCCGGCCGATTGTCGGAAAAGAATCAACCTTCACCGTGCAAACCTCACACACGGCTCCAGTAACCCTATCCATGCCCTAGGACCCACGCACCAACCGTCGCCTTGCTTTCCCGGTGTAGCATGAATCTTCGGGAAAAGGTACCGTCCCCACTCTTACAGTGAGCACTCTAATTCATCGGAAAGACTTGAGTCAAGAGGCCCGAGACCGGTGACTAGTCGTTCTCCTAGAGCAGTAACTCTAATCCCCCTAGCCACCAGAGCTTTGACACTTTCGTGCCACGAGCGAGCGAGCAAGTATTATCCGTCAATTCCAAGTATATCAGTTTTTATAGTTACAAGATTGTGCACTAGCTCAAAACGGTTAATGTTCTATTGTTTTTAAGACATCATTCGAAACGACTTCCGAGTTTGAAACATCATTTTAATATAAGTAAAATACTTGAAAATAATTAAAAGACACACTTTGGCTTTATATCAAAATAAAAGACTCACCTTATTATATTATGCCATTAAAATACTTCTGATAAGTGATACCTATTACTAAAGAATCGATCATTAATGA
Source organism: Gentiana macrophylla (assembly GCA_026214975.1). Lineage (NCBI taxonomy): Eukaryota > Viridiplantae > Streptophyta > Magnoliopsida > Gentianales > Gentianaceae > Gentiana > Gentiana macrophylla. Next base: position 120,515,161 of record CM047805.1, read on the forward strand.
GTTGGCGTTTTGAATCGAAATTCTTACTTGCAAACATAAATTTTAACAGAAGATTTCCCTCTCCGTAATGGTCTCTGTATGGAAAGAAAAATTCACCCAACTCCAATTATCGAGTCGGAGGTCGTGGCGGCAGTTCGCTTGAGTTTGTAAGCATCGCTTGGACAAAGGTGAACTTAGGTTGAGGCATGGCATCGGGTTGTTTTGGTTGCCGGAAAAGGTCGATTGGAGAGGTCAGAACGGTGTGGAATAACGATCGAGGAGATTGAAATTATGGTTTATGTGTTCAATGTTCATTCCATGTATGTGTGGCGATGGAAATTATTTGTGTGAAAATCTAAGGCTTGTGGAGACAGAGACGAAAGACAAGCTGTGTATGAAGATGATATAATATATATGGCTCCTCCATGGCTTATGTACATGTGGTGCCGATCAAATAATTGAAGGAGATGACAGTAAGATAACATGGAAACTTCTTAGTGGAAATGAAGTATTTATACTAATAGTTGGAGATTCTCGGTTACACACTATATCCCAAACTGATAAGCTAATCACTGCCATAACATCTTCAGTTTCTTTTGTGAATTAATGAAGTAAGCATTTAATAATATATTAGTTAATATTCTTATTCTCAAATGTAATTTATAAGTGCTATAATAAGTTAATCAAATGTAACGTATAGTTTACTCCATTTGTGAACTTTAAGCTATTCGGCGATTTCTTATATTTATCATAAAATAAAATAAAAACAATACAAGCTAAAGAAAACATAGTTTAATATTTATCTTATAAAGTTATACTATAAGTTTAAGTCCAATATATAAATCAAAATAGATAAAATAATTTTGGAACAATAAAATGACATATAAAGAAATAAGTTGTGTTTTTGTTACTCAGTCACCCCGACTATAATAAAGAGAACTTATAATTATTAATTTAGACAATTTTACCCTTCTTGTTTCATACCAGAAAATTCGGGGCGTTACAAAAACGTTGTTTAATCTATGTAAAGAGATTTTAAATGTTGTTTCATGATCTGATAACATTAATCAAATGTGAACAAGCCTTGATTGAACTTCTGATGAGTTTAGTTCCGGCACCGAATGTACTCTTCAAGGGAGTTGAAGTTCGGGACCGTCGGAAGGACATGAAGGGCTTGTACTTTGATGAACTAGAGTTCATCAATGTCCTGTACTTGATAGGATGTGGTGTCTAGGTGTCTAAGTGAGAAAGTAGAGTCGTTAAGATGAGCTTTATCATTGAAAACACTTAGGTGGCTAGTTAACAACAACTAATAAGTACCTACTTGCATAGTAATAAGCTTAAACGTCATGTCACTTTTGGTTAGGCACATGTGAACATCGGCTATGTGACTCGTCCGGATAGGTGGATAACTCTATGACCTTCAGAGGCCAAATGACAGGGGAGCTTCACCAGACACAGATATGCATATCGGGAATCCGAGACTAACAAAGATGCAAGCCATCGTTGGTTGGCACCCTCTCGTGGTGGATACCCGCCGCGTAGTGTCCTTGAGTGTTGACGTAATCAAGATAAGTTAAGTTAGAAACGTATAGTCATGAAATGTTGATGGACATGAAGTGAACCCTAGATTGAGTCGGTCTCATAAAGATAATTTGTTAATTATAACAGTTTGATTATAAACCTTAATTAATTTGTAGCTTCTACCTCTTATTGAGTACTTTGTACGTACCTCAAATGCATTGTTTTTCTCTGTGTTTGGGGGAGAGAAGATGAACAGGTAGATCCGGAGTTCAAGGGAGACTTTGGTGACGACGTTTGAGGACGCCGACGTTGAAGCATTTACTTTTATTATTGTTTTGATAATATCATGGACTTGCTGTTCTTTGGAGAACGTTGTACTTTCTTTTAGTTTTCTTTTGGAGGATTTTCGTACTTTATAAGTTTTGTTTGCTTTTTCCGATGTAATAAATGTTAAATTCCTATATTTAGTTTGAGTTTCTATTCTTGGTTGGTTGTTTGAAATTTTTATTCCCGAGTCTTTGCTTAACTCGATCTGACGTAGTAGATGCTTACATATAGTATGAGACTTATTTTATATTATACGTGCGAACGTTCTTTTCCGAGATAAGGACTCGGTGTCCGGGAACGGGCGTTATGAGAATGTCCGGCCTTGTACATGTCAAATATCTCAAGCTTCCGACAAGACTTTTGAACATCATTTTTTCCATCATCAAACTTGGACAACTTCAATTCAGGTTCCATGGGTGTGTTTGCAGGATTGCAATCAAGCATGTTAAATTTTTTCAAAACTTCTTTTGCATAACTTGTTTTAGAAACAAATATGCCTTCCTCCATTTGTTTCAACTCAAGACCCAAATAATATGACATCTGTGTCAGATATAGTGTGCCCGAAAGACAATTGTTGCTTGTCCTTATGGGCAAGTGGGAGATTGTTGGATGTAGCGTCCGAAAGACAATTTATGTAATTGTTTTTAGAATTAATAAATGACAGATTTATTCTCATCTTATTAGTTGCTTCGTGCTTGTAAGTAATACACTACTGAAAACCCCAAGTCGTATCAAATGTAGCCATATAACTTAGAGTGTGTCACACGCAAAGATTAAGTTTATGGTGATACATTTGAACTGTTAGTCTGTGGTGAACTTAATCAAAGTATGGGGTCTATTGATTAAACCACCATTAATGCACCCAGAGCACTTTATGGTGTGACCTTCCTATCTAGATCGTCGACATTGGTTGTCTAAGTGGGGCATTTATATATGATGAGAGTCATATAGGACTGGACCGATGTAATCTGCGTTTCTCATATAATTCTGTGATTGAGAAATCTTATTAAATCACAAGATGATCATATATGGATTAACCTTAATCCTGAAGTGATTACAGACTCTTACTTGTTTCAGGATAGGGTTTGATGTGTTCGTTAAGGATCGCTAAGAGGCGCGGTCCGAATCACTTTCACGTTGGCACTATTCTGGAATAAGTGAGAAGTGTGTGTTTCACAGATATGGAATTCATTCCTTCCTGCGGGATGTAGAGAGACAATCCCCTTATTTGTTAATCGTAGAAACTGTTCGATCCATGGAGTTCGTATTTGTTATGAACTAATTGATCACTAGTGGGTTAATGGTAAATAATGATAAGTTGTATTGAAGAAGGTTTACGGAAATAATCTCGCTTCATTACGGATAGTCTATGGAGGGTTAGTTTATATGTAATGATTATATCAATGGACACTTATAGACTCGAATCGACGTTTTGAGAATAAGTTATATCTATAATCGATAGAGTTCGATTTTGGATTTATGGTGGCGTAATTCGGAATTAATGAATTAAGTAGAAATATTCCGTTCGATGAATATTTTATTTGATTTATTGTAGCTCATCGGTTATAGGTCCATGGTCCCGGGTTGGCTCTAACACGCGAGTGTTTTCTAGTTTTATGGAGCCTCGAGAATAAATTAAATAGTTGGTATATTTAATGAATATGCAATATTATTTATTTGGTAAATAATATGTAAAATAGAAAAGACATTTTCTATTAAAAATGACAAAATTAATGGCGCCCCAAATATGGATAATTAGGAGAAGAAATTTTTCTAGACTATCTCATATGTGTAATTAATTAATTATCTATTTGTTGGATAATTAATGGAAAAATAAAGAGATTGATTTTTTTGGGAATTATCTCTTATTTTGTGGAAAAATATCTTTCCTTATCGGAATAGGTTTTGTGGTGTGAAAATGATAACTCTCTCTTTACTAGTTATTTTCCCATATAAAGAGAGTTTCTCCCAACACATTGACACAAAAAAATTGGTGCCACACTTAAGATAAAAGAAGAGAAACATTAGTTTCTCGTTCTAGTCATTAAGAGAAGAAAAATCTAGGATTTTTCTTGTGCATATTCGAGGAGGTTGTAATGGCGAGGATCGACGTCCACCAATCGTCGCTAGGAGATACAATCCGGAAGATTGTGGCTTCTCCCTTTTGTCGAATTTCTCATCTCTTTCCGTTGAGGTAAATCTACTAACCTTCTTGTAGATTAATTATTTATGTGAATCATATCGTGGTACGATCGCATGCGAATTTATTCATAGCTTCCACTGTGCAAGATCGAGTGTCTCGATCGGTGCTGTGAATCAGATCTGACGATCTAATTATGGATCGGATCCGGATTCGGGTTTCTGTATATCCAGCAATCTGTCCCAAGTCTGCCATCTCAAACTCATATGCCATTGCCTTCTTAAAATCTTCAATCAACTTTAGATTGTTTTCAGTGAAATTGGGATCATCGACATAAAGACATGTCAATAAAATGTCTCGATTTTCATGAAATTTGTCATATACATTAGCGCAACAAGTAAAGTCGTTATATATGAAGTATCTGTCAATGCGACAATTCCAAGCCCTCGGTGTGTGTTTTAATCCATATAACGCTTTCTTCAGTCTGAAGACTTTGTCTTCGTGCCGGATCAATGACAACCATACGTTGCTCAAAACACACATCTTATTCGAGATAACCATTTATGAAGGCTGATTTAACGTCCAACTGGTAAATTTTCCATTCCATTTGCCCCTTAACGAAATAAGTAACCAAATTGTTTCCATCCGAGCCCACAGTGCAAAGACTTCATCATAATCGACTCCATGCTTTTGTTTATGGCCTTTGGCCACAAGACTTGCTTTGCATTTCTCCACCTCTCATTGGGCATTTTTTTTCTTGTATATCCATTTGATTTCGATGGCCTTATGACCTTTGGGAAGTGATTCCAACTCAAGTGGTGTTCATATTAATTGAATTGTTCTCCACATCCATTACTTCATCAAAGGTTAAAGTTTCATTTACCCGTTTACCACACTATAGGTCTTCGTCGAATTCCTCTCGGTGTGTGTGCTTAATTGTTAGGTTTGAAACTAACACAAACATGAAACAAATTCAAGTAAAGGAAATCAATTAACACAAGATACTTGCAACCAAATCCATCATTATCAATCTACTAAGGAAGACAAAACATTGTCACTTAAACATCATCTTGGGTAAGCAAAAGCTTAGCCATCCATGGCTATGAAACCACCAATGTCACTTAAGGTCTTCATAGCTATGAAATAAGCTTTAAATGTAAAGTAAGAAGTTACCAAACAAGATTGCAAGAATGATAATTGCATTAATTTCAAAAAATTCTTCAATGGAACAAATACACCAAAAGAGAAGAACTTTTCCTCAATCAACTCCAAAAGATTTAATATGGTTTCTTGAAGATTACAAGAAGAATTAATGGCTTAGAGCCCTTGAAAGAAGGAGTCTTCAAGTTTGGGGAAGTGGTAGATGGTTGTTTCCCAAAAGATAATAAATGTAATCTTTTAAATATGACTTTTGCGGAGATGTATGGTGCCACCGGTATGTGACGAATGCCACCCTACTTTGTCACCATCCACCTGGAGATCATCAATACTTGTTAGACTATCACTTGCGATATAGTGGCTAACGCCACCTTCAATTTATGCACTTCCCGCTCTTTCTCATAATTATTTTCAACAATTGGGAGGTGGCAAACACGTCTCAAGAGTAGTGGAGAATGCCACTTTGTAGAAACTCTAATTTCTTCATTATCTCATTCATGAGCTTGAAGCGAAATGAACCAAGGCTTGACACAAACTCAAACAAGGCTTTCGGGGTGGCCCGGTACATGTGCAATCGCAAAAAAAAACACAATAATATCGACAAATTTCGGTCAAAGTATTTAGTATGCCTTTAATCAATCAATGAGTACAATATTTATAGTCACTAGTGGGGCTTTACTTTACGTAATATACCAAAACTACCCTTACTAAATCAATACAAAAATCAATATTTTCCATAATCGTAATGTATCGTAATACCCCCTCAAGTGGGAGCATGAAGATCTCGAACGCCTAACTTGCGTAATAAAACTCGAATCTGTTGTCGCCCTAATGCCTTGGTAAAAATGTCCGCCAATTGATGTTTCAAAAGGAACATAGGAAGGAAGAATCAAACCATCGATAATGGCATCACATACAGTGACATTCAACTTCGATATGCTTTGTAACGCTCATGGAAAACCGGGTTCTGAGCAATATATAAAGTAGACTGACTATCACAGAAAATTCGAATGCCGGGAGGGTGCCAAACCCAAGGTCACCAAGAATCGCTTTCTTGACCACTTTAGCTCATATGTCAAAGAAGCCATAGATCGATACTCCACTTCAGCTGAAGATCGGGACACTGTTGTCTGTTTCTTGGACTTCCAGGAGATAGGAGAAAGACCGAGAAATACGAACCAGCCACTCAAGGATCTGTGAGTAATTGGGCAACTAGCCCAGTCAGAGTCACACCAACCCTCTAGAAGGAGGGAAATGTCAGAGCGCGGCAAAATACCCTGGCCAGGATGTTTCTTCAAATAGGGGACTAGTCGTAAGGCGGCCTCTCAAAGCTCAATCTGGGGGCCTGCATAAACTGTGACAAGACGTGAACAGAATATGCCAGATCGGGTCGAGTGACCCCGAGATAGATAAGCCGTCCAATAAGACGTTGGTACGATGCGGATCATCCAACAGAGGTCCGGTGGTAGTGCCAACTTATGATTTCCGCTCGATGGGAAAGTCGGTTGGTTTGCTCCCAAGTAACTTGACCTCATGTATAATATCCAATGCATATTTCTGCTGATTCAAGAAAATCCCATCTACGTTCCTCGCAACCTCGATGCCAAGAAAATATTTGAGAGCCCCGAGATCCTTCATTTTAAAACACTTTCCCAAATAAGATTTAACAACCGTCATCGCCACTTTGTCATTGCCTGCAATGATCGTATCGTCAACATACACAAACACCACAAAGTGAATCCCGTCATAAGTCAAAGTAAACAACGAATAGTCGAGAGTACGATCGATTTAAATCCATAATCACGCAAAGCGGAGGCAAGCTTCGCAAACCAACACCGTGGTTCCTGTTTCAACCCATACAACGATTTACGCATCTTGCAAACCAAATTGGACCCCGGCTTCTCAAATCCATGAGGTATCTTCATATAGTCTCCTCGTCCAAGTCCCAATGTAAAAATGCATTATGGACGTCCATCTGATGAATGTCCCACCGTTTCACCGCGGCGACAATGAGAACGGTCCGAACCGTAACCATTTTTGCCATAGGGGCGAAAGTCTCTGTATAATCAATACCTTCTTCTTGGTGATGCCCAAAAGCCACTAACCGGGCTTTAAAATGCTGTAGGGTGCCGTGCTCGTCATATTTCTCTATATACACCCACTTACTCCCTAATGCCTTTTTCCGGGGAAGGGGTTGCAAACCCAAGTACCTTGATCTTCAAGTGCTGAATTTCTTCGACATGGCCTTACGCCACCCCTCATGTTCATAGCTTCCGTAGAAGATTTAGGAGGATTACCCACTATAATAGCTGTAAGATACTTGCGATGTTTATCAGAAAACTTATCATAATTAATATAATGCATAAGAGGATACGGAGTACCTGAGAAAACTGACGGACTGGAAGAGCATGGAATGGGACTTTTCTGATCAATCAATGTATGCGTCACAAAATCTTGGAAGCGCGAATTCGGAATCTTTAGTCGTCTACCCCTACCCAACTCTTCAGTACCATCACCTAGATGTCGCGGTTGTGGTGAAGGCACTATATTACCCACAGTATCACCTGTGTCTACTGTCAAGTCTGTCCCCCCCTCAACCGGAGGATCCGCCAGGTGGATCCAGTGTAGGAGAGGCATCGAACCCCTGATCTACTATGCCAACATTGTCAAACAAAGGTTAAGGAACTACAGAGGCTTCACTATATGTCGGTTGGGAAAATGGAAACACTTGTTCGAAAATTTTCACATCCCTAGAAACAAAGATCTCCTCCGTATCTAGGTCATACAAGGTCCATCCCTTCTTCGCGAACGAATAACCAAAGAAAACACACTTACTACTCCGGCTAGCAAATTTATGAGTGTGACAATGGTCGTGGGCATAACATAAACATCCTAAAATTTGAAGCATTGAGAGGTCCGGTTTTTTTTCCCAAAAAGAGTCTTATAAGGCGTCTTAAAATTCAAAACACTAGACGGTGTTCGGTTAATTATATAAGCCACAACCATAACACATTCCCCCCAAAACTTAAGCGGCAAATGTCCATCAAAACGTAATGCATGTGCAACATTAAGAATGTGTTGATGTTTCCATTCTACCTGACCGTTCTGTTGAGGAGTAGTAACACATGACGTTTCAAAGATGATACCTTCTTTACGAAAATAAGGAAGCAAAGGTCTAAATTTTGTTCCATTATCACTACGAACCCATTTAATGGTAACCTCGAACTGACGAGAAACTAAAGCAATGAAATCCAAGAAAGCAAATTCGACTTCCGTTTTCTTCAATAATAAATAAATCCAAACCGAACGAGAATTGTCATCAACAATAGTCAAAAAATACGTCATACCACATGTCGAGGGTACACTATATGGCCCCCCATAAATCACAATGTATCAACTCAAAAACACGACTAGCTTTATTCTCACTAATGGAAAAGGTTCACGAGGCTGCTTAGCTCGAAACCAGATATATGGAAATAGAAATATTAGGAACCTGCCGAAGGACCTTTCCTGATGGGTGTCCCAAACGCCGGCCATAAATCTGCAGATTTTCCGTCATCAATAGCCAAAATCTGAACCTCCGGAACGCCCAAGAATAGAAAAAGTCCATCCACACGCTCTGCCAGTCCAATCAGCGTCCTCGTCACTCGATCCTGCATAACACATAATTTCCCCGTAAGTTGCAATACACAATCATTATCATCATGTAATTGGGTAACCGAAAGCAAGTTGCAATTCAATTTTGGCACGTATAAGACATTTTTTAAGCATAAAATTTCAGGCAAAATAACACTCCCTTCATGAGTCGCCACCGATGAACTCCTATCGGGTAACCCAATCAGGCACTGAACAATTAGTCGTGGATCAACGAGGGACTTAAAAGAACCAGTCACATGATGCGTCGCTCCTGTGTCAACAATCCACGCAGACTGAGCTGATAGTCGATCCTTCGGTTTGAGCAAATCAACGATACTTTTCCATTGGGCTGGGCTGACATTGAAAAGACCTAATTGCTCAAAAGTATCGATCTTCGCGTTCATAACAAACATCTTTTCACCAATATAGAAACCCTAGACGTCGATCTCACAAAAAAAAACAACCCCAAAACACAGCAGTTTGGTCTCGGGTTTATTCTGAGATATTGAACCGTCCAAAAAAACTTTCAACCGTTCATATTGTACCAAATAAAAGAGACGAACACGCCTCAATGTCCGATCGTCGCGGAAAACTCTCTTTGCAACAATTAATGATGAGTTCGGTTTGCGGGCAATTTCGTAAAAATTGAACCGTTCAATCAAAAATTCCACCGTTCAGATTGTATAAGACAAAATTTGAACAATCCTCCAAATTTCGTCACGATCGGTGTCCGTTTCAATATCCGGTCGTCGCGGAAAACTTCTCGCCGCAACAATTAACAATGTTATTTGGTCGGGGTAAGAGAAATTGAACCGCTCAATCGAAAATTCCACCGTTCTAATTGCGAAGACAAAATTTCGAACAAACCCTCCAAATTTTCGTCACGGTCGGAGGCCATTTCACTATCCGATCGTGGCACGAAAGTTTCAATTGCTTGAGTTAAAAACCGGCCGATTATTTTTCTTCAACCTTGCTCTGATACCATGACAAATTTCGGTCAAAGTATTTCGTATGCCTTTAATCAATCAATGAGTATAATATTCATAGTCACTAGTAGGGTTTCTACAATACGCAATATACCAAAACAACCCTTAATAAATCAATACACAAATCAATATTTTACATAATCGTAATATATCTTAATAATATCACGCGTAAATTCGGAACAAAACTTTGGTCCTAGTGATCGATATAAATTCTATCAAAACTATGGTATTTTATATAATACTTATTATCAACATGTTTGGACATTATTAAACATAAAGAACTCAAAACGATACAATGATGCTGAAAATTGTATCTCGAACGAGTAATATTTTTGCAGTAATATTTTTCAGCATTAATATTACTTGATTCAATGAATAGAGTTCAAATGGTGTGTTTTGGTGTGTTTTTCGGAGAAAAATTATAGTGCGATCGTTGATTTGACGAGTTATACTTAAGTGGAGGGATGAGATGTATCCAATTCATCTATTTTCACACAATAGATGTGTGTAGGTATAAGATGAATGTATCACATACATTTACTTGATATAACTCTCTAATAACCGTTACAGAATAACTCTCTTTTCGTTCCTAAAAGTGGAGGATGAAGGATGTTTTTGTCCTAAAATAGTATCAAATGGTTCAATCATATTCGTTAGATAAGTTTTTTTTTTTTTTTTTTTTATTCATTTAGTCTCCCAATTGATGAACTCTATTCATCGAATCAAGTACTAGTAATATTTACTGCACTACTTTTTCTCACAATAATCAACATATATCTTATTTAATCAAAATTCGTAACTTAAATAAATCCATATGGAAAGGGATATTTCTCTAAGAAAAATAACTTTTTCACAACAAAATAATCATAAAAAAGTGTCATAATACATTTTTACACAATTGATCATAACGCTGGATCCTCTGCTGTGTAGAGACATCACAACAATGCTGTGATAAGGGAAATGAGGAGTAAGAATGTAAATTCATCAACAGAAATTAAATTAAATTTAAAAAAAAGATAGAGAGAATGAAACACACTAATTTATTTATTTATATACATACGCAACAACCACAACAACTTGGGACAACAGATGATCTCAGATGTGATAGGAATGAATCGGTGTCACACCATATCAATAAATGGTATAAAAATATATTTAATATTTCATTTATTCTAAAATATATTTTGATTCAAACACTACTTGGTCAAATCCGAATATAGTTATATATTAGTATATTACCCGACGGCAAGTACATTTTCCGTGATTAGAGAGCACCTGAGTTTTCTAAAAACAAACAACTGAATAAAACAAGAAGCCTACATGTCTTTATGTCTCTAAACGTTACGGAGTCAAATTTGTCAACCATATGGAAGTTTCTATATGATGCTAAAACAATTGCCTGGTCAAAATAAATGAAGTATATTCCTGATATAAAAGTCAAAAACCTTCTTCTAATAACAACAAAGTTTCATCGGACGTAATTAAATAAACCAAATATTATGTTTTAATCCATTTTTCGTTATGTATATAAATTTTAATCCGCACTCTTTTTTGTTGTTTGCAATAATGACGTAAATAAATTTGGTTGAACTAAAATACCCTTGATATATGAGAAACCACTTTGCACGATCAAAACTCATTCAATCAGTCGGAGAGGCGTCATCGGAGACAGTACCGCTCCTAACCCAATTGAGAACAACATGATCGATTTTCTGGGCGTATACTAGTTGAGAATGGCAATTGTTCATTCCTCAATCACCTTAGTCTTAGCAACAATTGTTTGACAATGTTGTTTCTATGACAGAAATTGAACTTGATCGTAATTTTCGTTCACGACTATAGAACACATTTCTCTTGTGTAAAAATTTGATTCAGTTAGTGCTAGTAGGCAATCAGTTTTTTTTTTTTAAAACGGATAATCAGCTTGTTATGTCCATACCTGGGTACCTTTCCGAGCTCCCTTTACTTAATGTTTCTTATCTTGATTCTAACAATTTTACAGGGTGTATTCCATTAAGTTTGTGAAATTCAACAACATTAATGGAGTTTTCTGTTGCATATAATTTCTTGGAAGGTGCTTTGACAGGGGAGTTAGAAATGTTGCATCACTACAAAGGCTTGTTCTTGCCAACAATATGTTAAATGGTTCGATTCCTAAGGAAATCGGGGGTTTTACGTTTTAACATCTCTTTTTGTGTTAAATTTGAATTCAAATGAGTTAACAGTATCCAAGTATTTAAATGCTTGGTTCTTTCTTATAATACTCTTTCTGGTATTATTCCTTCAAGAGGATCCAAGTATTTTTGGTAGGTTAGTATTCCGAATTCGAGTTATGTTCAGCACCGTGAAGTATTTTTTTGCACCATGAACGTAAACACATGTAAGTTTCTATTTCTACTTGGAATTGCTTGTGTGTATCTTTCAAGATTCTTTGCTGATCTCTATTTCTTGTATCTTATGGATAATGAGGGAGAAACGATAGCGTCTCATCTTGATTAATCAGTCTATTTTGGTTGTTTGATGATGAATGCTATTGTTTTTGCTTCCTGACCTGCATTTCTCATTGTATTTATAATAGGAGGAACTAGTAGGCATTGTTCTGGTAGCTTATTCGGACTAACATAGTAACCAAGTGTCCGTTCACTTGGTTCATATCATTAAGCTTTCTAATACACTAGTTTTGGGGTGATAACCGATATTGTGATATCGACATCGTTATTGTGTTATGGTGCTGAGGTCGACGCATTGAAACCGAACGCGGAGATCTACGAGCTAATGTTGTAACTACTTGTTTAATTTGGTGATTTTGCAAATTGCAAGATATTTAGCTGTATTTTTGGACCTATATTTCTTTTGGTCTCGGTACTCTGTTGTTCAAACTTTGGCAGCCATGGTTGCAAATTCGACTAATCGAAGGTATCTACTACGCTAATGCTATTGCTCCTAACATTTCAGTGTTCAAAATTCGAAATCTGCGTATTGAGTCCGATAATTCGCGATTGAGTCCGGGACTGCCTTCTCTAGAATCGGGGTTGAAAGGAATCCCAAAGCAGGTATTGAAACTGCCATGGTAGACATGAAGCTCATCACATCCTGGGGTTGAAGATGGTCCCGGAGAATTAGAAACTCGTTTCTTTTTTCTTTTGCTGGTCAACAACCAAGCAAAGCATTGTCAAAAAGTTGAAACTAATAGTTCTGTTGAGAACACAAATAATGGTAAGTCTGTTGTGGTTGATAATATTGGTGATCCCACAGTTTAAGGGTTGGTTTAATGATGCATCTATTATGTTTTAAAGAAGATTGATTGTGTTGTTCACTTGGTTTATATCATTAAGCTTTCTAATATACTAGTTTTGGGGGGGTATTCTTGTATTCTTTATTAATATCACTATGTGTTGTGAGATTTTCAGCCATATATATGCCAAGAATAAGGCGGAAAATCAGATTTTGGGGCAGAAAACCAAGTGTTTCAGGGCTGAAAAATGGGTTGAACATCGAGTGTATGATGTAGAAAACATCAATTAGTCGGAGAGGCGTCATCGGAGACAGTACCGCTCCTAACCCAATTGAGAACAACATGATCGTTTTTCTGGACGATACTAGTTGAGAATGGCAATTGTTCATTCCTCAATCACCTTAGTCTTAGCAACAATTGTTTGACTGGTGAAATCCCTAAAGAGCTTTGCAATGTTGTTTCTATGACAGAAATTGAACTTGATCGTAATTTTCGTTCACGACTATAGAACACATTTCTCTTGTGTAAAAAATTGATTCAGGTAGTGCTAGTAGACAATCAGTTTTTTTTAAACGGATAATCAGCTTGTTATTGAAGAAATTGATAATGTGGTGAAGAAATTGTCTGAGAATTTTATTACAATTCAAATCACACTTTGTTTGATTACAAGTCTTTGTCAATATAGATACAAAAACCTAGCTTAAGCCCTAATCCTTAGAGTTTCCGAAAATGCCCTCTTGCTTAGTCGAACTATCCTACCAATACATAAGAGAATAGGTTGCTCTTATACTCTTGATTCACCAATATCTTGCTCTTAAATTCTTGATTCACCAATATCGCATGTGATCAATCAACCTTATCTCTCCAATCCTTCCTTATCTCTCCTTGATCACATTTAATTAATTATTTTGATATGTCTTTGCGCTAATACTCCCCTCAAATGAATTTGGAACTTGCGAGGAGGCCGAGTTTGTCACGGAGCAGCTTGAAACCGATGCTTGGGGAGAGCTTTGGTGAAAATATCGGCCAGCTTGTTTCTGTAAGCGAGACATGCTTGGTAATCAAAAGTTTGCGAGCGACCTGTTCTCTAACATAATGATAATCAAGTTCGATATGTTTGCTGCGGGCATGGAAGACCGGGTTAATGGTCATATATAAGGAGCTTAAGTTGTCACATAGAAGCATAGGAGGCTGTGGAAGGGCCACGTGAAGCTCATGTAATAAAGAAGTGATCCAAGTGAGTTCAGCTGCAGTGTGAGCCATGGCGCGATATTCAGCTTCGGTGCTAGAGCGTGAAACGGTAGGTTGCTTTTTGGAACACCATGAGATGAGATTAGGGCCGAGAAATGTACAGTATCCCGTAACCGAGCGTCGCGTGGTGGGACAACCTGCCCAATCCGCATCGGAGAAGGCATAAAGGTGGGAGACGAGACATGGGTTTGAGCAAAATGCCAATGTGTAACGTGGCTTTGACATAGTGGAGAAGCCTCGAACTTGTTGCATATGAAATTGTGAGTCTGCATAAACCGAGATAAGTGATTGACGGCATATGTAAGATCGGGCCTGGTGAAGGTCAAATACTGGAGGGCACCAATGAGGCTGCGGTAGAAGGTGACATCTGCAGGAGGTGGATTGAGAGGTACCAAGGGTTTCGTTGCCATAGGAGTATTGGCGGGCTTGCAGTCTTGCATGGCGGCACGCTGGAGAATAGTGAGAGCATAGTGGGATTGATGTAAATGCATGCCGGCAGAGGTGTGGTGAATCTGTACGCCCAGAAAATGATGAATGGGTCCAAGATCCTTCATGGCAAATTCAGCATGTAAGACCTTAATAAATGAACTCAACAGAGGAGGACTGGAACCTGTAAGAAGCATATCATCCACATACAATAAAAGCACTAGCGTACTCTGATTAGCATGATAATAGAATAATGAGGGGTCAGATAAACTGCAGTGAAAACCAAAAGAGAGCAGAAAAGCACTAAACCGGTCGAACCAAGCTCTAGGAGCTTGTTTCAACCCATAGAGTGCTTTACTGAGTTTGCAAACATGTTGAGGAAATTGAGAGTCGCACATACCTGGGGGCTGCTCCATATATAATGTTTCGGAAATGTTGCCATGTAAAAAAGCATTCTTCACATCCATTTGGCGGATGGACCAATCCCTAGAAAGAGCAAGTGACAGAACAATACGAATGGTGCTGGGCTTAACAACGGGTGAGTAAGTTTCAACATAATCGAGACCATCAACTTGGGCATAGCCCTTAGCAACTAAGCGAGCCTTGAGCCTATTGAGGGAGCCATCAGCCTTAAGCTTTGCCTTAAAGACCCATTTAGACCCAATGACATGCATGTGAGGTGTCCGAGGAACAAGTTGCCAAGTATTATTCTTATGTAAAGCATTTAATTCATCAACCATAGCGGCTTTCCAACCTTCATGCTTGAGGGCACTTTTCACGGTTTTGGGTTCCGTGGGAATGGAAGAATAGGTAGTGACAAGGGCATACTTAGGGTTGGGCTTGAAAATGCCGTGCTGTGCCCGAGTAACACGAGGAGAGGGAGATGGGTTCATGCTGGGTTCGGGAAGGGTGTCTGGTCAGAGGAAGTGGACGAATCGATAGAGGAGGTAGGTCGGGTGGCCGAGTCGGAAGGAACATCTATGGGAGAATAGGCGACAATATGGTAGACATCGAGGAGAGTAATCATGGGAGAGGGTGGTGGATTAATTTGGTATGACTGGAGCGATTGGCGGGGGAATAATAATGTCGGGAGGAAGATGGGGAACAATCGGTTCATCAGGAAGAAGGAGGAGGGTGCGGGTTTAGAATAAGTCGGGGGGAGCCAGGAGTCAAATATATTAAGAACATAAGGACGGTGAATGGTGGGCATGGTTTTGTAGGGCATTATAGTTTCATCAAAGATGACATGACGGGACATAAAAAATTTCCGGGTGGGGGGGGTGAAAACACTTATACCCTTTGTGATTATTACTATAGCCCACAAAGACACATGGTAACGTCTTAGGATCAAAATTGTTTTTCGTAGTATCCCAAGTGTAGGGATAGCATTTGGAGCCAAAGATACGGAGGTTAGTATAGTCCGGATGCTTATTATGAAGGATATAGAAGGGAATCGGTTTTATTGGTAAGGAGGGAACTCTATTAAGGATGTACACAAGAAGGGAAAAGCCTCTACCCACAAAAATAACGGAGTACGTTTGTGAAAGAGCATGGTCATACCAAGTTCACGTATAGTTCTGTGCCGGCGTTCTACCATACCATTTTGTTGTGGTGTGTGCGGACACGTGATTAAATGAGTGATACCTTGGTTTAACAGATTTTTAGTGAGAGGGGTATTAACAAATTCTCCCCCTCCATCGGTGTGAAATTGCTTAATGGTTTTATTAAATTGATTTTGCGCATATTTTTCAAAATATAGAAAGACGTCATACACATCGGATTTATTTTTCAGAGGCACATACCAAACATATTTCGAAAAATCATTAACAAACGACACATAATAATTAAACACGCCAATAGATTCAACAGTCTTTGGACCCAGAGAGATCACAATGTATTAACTCAAAAATAGTAGACGAAACATGTTCAGAATGAGAAAAAGGAAGTTTTGAAAGTTTGCCTAATTGACAACTTTCACATAAGTGTTCCTGTTTATTGGTGCCTAAAAATTCAATAAAACCTTTAGTCTTTAGAGCATGAACAAAGTGGAAAGCTGAATGTGCCCTAGTCTCGGTGCCGGACTTCGGTGGTGCAAGAATTTATTCTTTGTGCGGCAAAAGCATGATGAGCACTGGGAAGGCGTCTGAGTCCCTTCTACATGCTCCTTCAGAGAGAACCCTGCCTGCGTGGTGTTGGCCTTAAGATAAAAACCAAAGATTAGTGAAGAAACATTGAGCATTAAAGCCGAGTCGTTAGTTGTTTCACAGATATGAGATTCTTTTTCATTTTTGGAACCGATGAATGCATTAGAGATAACAACTAATTCATTGTTATGATAAATATGAATATCACCAATGCCCGTTATGGGAAGTCTTTGTGCCATCACCAATAAAAGCGTGAACTGCAGATGTATATGGGCGTAAATTATGTAAGAGATGAGGATTACCTCGTCATGTGGTTGGTGGCTTTGTATCCATTAACCATTCGATTGTCGGCTATCGTATTATCCAAAGAAAAGAGCCGAGAGTGCTTGCGGAAGAAGCTCTTCCTTGGCCTTATTGTTCCACCAACAAATGTCGATATGTCCTTGAACTCCGCAGAAATCACACGCCTCGATCTTTATACTTATCACGTTACGCACGAATCATGCGTTTGAATATCTGGTTTGGATTGATTAGGCGCTGAACCAGGCGATGATCCACGATTTTGCTTGAGCTTGAAAACCACGGCCGGATGAGCTAAAAGCGGACCGCCGAGAGGGTCGCTTGTCATGACGAGGACCAGGGGCGTTGCCCGTAAAGCGCGCAAGGTGGGAGTTATCGTCTCTTTGGCGGCAAACCATGATCGGCGTTGATCAAGGTTTAACAGGTGACCGACGAGTTCTTCATAACTCGGTTTGTGCATCAACATAGTTGTTGTAAAAGTTTCATCCGAGGACCCAAACTATTTAGAAGAAAGTATACCTTTTCGCATCCTCGTATAGGCTTTCCGATCATTTGCTAGGGTCGTCGCACAAGGCTTTAAAATTTTGGAGATGATCGGCAATGGACTTTGACTCATCCTTATGCATATAAGTAACTGTTGTTTGATATTAAATTCTCGTTCTTGAGAATCATGAGCATAAGCCCTCTGTAAAGCATCCCACGCTGCTTTGGCTGTGTCCAATCCAATAACGATGCTTAGTGATTCTGCCGACAAGGAGCCGATCAGCCATGCTCGGAGAAGACGATCAGCTTTCTTCCATGCCGTGTAGTCAGGGTTTACAGTCGGAGGAGCTGTAGGATCGGTTCTTTCGGAACAGCTTTTGCTAGAAGCAAATGGTTTCGCGGTGAGATGGTGAAGAACATCCTGAGTATCGCAAAAGCAAGCACCGCTCCTCCATAGGGGTAATTTTTGAATCAAGTTTGAGGAGATGATATCGCCGGCGTTGATTGTTGTTGTCGACATTGATACAAATTTGGATAATGTGGTGATCAGACACCAATTGGCTCGATACCATGAAGAAATTGATAATGTGGTGAAGAAATTGTCTGAGAATTTTATTACAATTCAAATCACACTTTGTTTGATTACAAGTGCTGTCAATATATAGATACAAAAAACCTAGCTTAAGCCCTAATCCTTAGAGTTTCCGAAAATGCCCTCTTGCTTAGTCGAACTATCCTACCAATACATAAGAGAATAGGTTGCTCTTAAACTCTTGATTCACCAATATCTTGCTCTTAAATTCTTGATTCACCAATATCGCATGTGATCAATCAACCTTATCTCTCCAATCCTTCCTTATCTCTCCTTGATCACATTTAATTAATTATTTTGATATGTGCTACGCTAATAGTTATGTCCATACCTGGGTACCTTTCCGAGCTCCCTTTACTTAATGTTTCTTATCTTGATTCTAACAATTTTACAGGGTGTATTCCAGTAAGTTTGTGGAATTCAACAACATTAATGGAGTTTTCTGTTGCATATAATTTCTTGGAAGGTGCTTTGACAGGGGAGATTAGAAATGTTGCATCACTACAAAGGCTTGTTCTTGCCAACAATATGTTAAATGGTTCGATTCCTAAGGAAATCGGGGGTTTTACGTTTTAACATCTCTTTTCGTGTTAAATTTGAATTCAAATGAGTTAACAGATATCAAGTATTTAAATGCTTGGTTCTTTCTTATAATACTCTTTCTGGTGTTATTCCTTCAAGAGGATCCAAGTATTTTTGGCAGGTTAGTATTCCGAATTCGAGTTATGTTCAGCACCGTGAAGTATTTTTTTGCACTATAAACGTAAACACATGTATGTTTCTATTTCTACTTGGAATTGCTTGTGTGTATCTTTCAAGATTCTTTGCTGATCTCTATTTCTTGTATCTTATGGATAATGAGGGAGAAACGATAGCGTCCCATCTTGATTAATCAGTCTATTTTTGTTGTTTTTTGATGAATGCTATTGTTTTTGCTTCCTGACCTGCATTTCTCATTGTATTTATAATAGGAGGAACTAGTAGGCATTGTTCTGATAGCTTATTCGGACTAACATAGTAACCAAGTGTGCTGTTCACTTGGTTCATATCATTAAGCTTTCTAATACACTAGTTTTGGGGGGTGATACTGATATTGTGATATTGATACTGTTATTGTGTTATGGTGCTGAGGTCGACGCATTGAAACCGAACGCGGAGATCTACGAGCTAATGTTATAACTACTTGTTTAATTTGGTGATTTATTTTCTTATTTTGCTGTTACTGCAAATTGCAAGATATTTAGCTGTATTTTTGGACCTATATTTCTTTTGGTCTCGGTACTCTGTTGTTCAAACTTTGGCAGCCATGGTTGCAAATTCGACTAATTCGAAGGTATCTACTTTTGCTAATGCTATTGCTCCTAACATTTCAGGTTCTGAAAATTCTGGAAATCTGCGTATTGAGTCTGATAATTCACGTATTGAGTCTGGGACTGTTCCTCTAGCAACTAGGGTTGAAAGGAATCCCAAAGCAGGTATTGAAACTGCCATGGTAGACATTGAAGCTCATCACATCCTGGGGTTGAAGAAGGTCCCGGAGAATTAGAAACTCGTTTCTTTTTTCTTTTGCTGGTCAACAACCAAGCAAAACATTGTCAAAGCTGAAACTAATAGTTCTGTTGAGAACACAAATAATGGTAAGTCTGTTGTGGTTGATAATATTGGTGATCCCACAGTTTAAGGGTTGGTTTAAGGATGCATCTATTATGTTTTAAAGAAGATTGATTGTGTTGTTCACTTGGTTCATATCATTAAGGTTTCTAATATACTAGTTTTGGGGGGGTGTTACTGTGTTACTGTTAATATCACTATGTGTTGTGAGATTTCAGCCATATATACGCCAAGAATAAGGCGGAAAATCAGATTTTGGGGCAGAAAACCAAGTGTTTCAGGGCTGAAAAATGGGTTGAGCATCGAGTGTATGATGTAGAAAATTTGATGTCATTGTAATATGTTGAGCTTACTATTATTGACTTCATCTTGTTGTCTTCTTCTACTTTGTTCAAATATAGAGAAAGTTGCAATGTTGCAATGTTTTTTTTCAAAAAAGAATCGGTTGTAGTGTGCTTCAAACCTTCTCCCTTACATTAGGAAGCATACTAATGATGATATTTCAGTCATTAATGGATAAGAAATGCAATGTATATTTGTTTTCTATGGTTATTAGTACTGAAAAGTTGTGTTACTGTGTTACTGTTAATATCGCTATGTATTATTCGTAAAAGGTGTTATTGCAGGCATATGGTGTCTTTATTTGGTTTTAATATTTCCTTGCATTCCACTATTTGTTGTTGTGTGGTTTTGGCCTAGGTGATTGAAGGTTGTTGATTCAATTGGTGAGGCAATGTTGGTGTTTTTTTGCCTTTAGAAAAATATAGGAGCCTAGATTCTCTATTGTTGAGGCCAAGATGTTGATATTTAATGCATTTTCTACTTCATGAATCTTTCATGAAGTTTGATGTGGTGCGGGTTTGAAGGATAAATGTCTATAGATGGTAAAACATACTGCTTTGGTCTTCAACAACCTGAAGAATGTTTTAAATCCACTGATAGGCTTTTTGATTATATCCAAGAGTATTAGGCTTTTATTCTCTTGATTCCTCGAGAGTTGCATCTCCATAATGCTTTGATAGATTGTTTCATTACGATATCCAGTATTTTTTTGATAGATTGTTGTATTACACAATGTTAATGGTGATATTTTTTCTGTTAATGAAACGTGTTACTATGTTACTGTTACTGTTACTATTACTGTTACTATGTTACTGTATTACTATGTTACTGTAAACGCTGCGATAAAATTCGGCTTTCAAATACTACGTCGAAAGGGCATCAAATGAGGTCTCAAAATGAAAAGAGAAAAAAAAATATGAACTTTGGTGAAATAATTTTGATGATCGGTGTTCTAAATCAAAAGTTACGGTCCTTTATAAGAAAAACGCTCCGGTTAATGCAAATATTTTTGCGGCTTTCAAAATATACGTCGGAAGGGTATATCATATGAGAGCTCAAATTAAAAAGCAAAAAAAATGAATTTTGGTGAAATTTTTTTCGATGATCGGAGTTATAAATGAAAAGTTACGGGTGTTTGCAGTGTTTAAAAAACACTTCAGCTAACTGTCTTTTATCTAACTTTTATTTATAAAGTTAGATTACACTTTTTTGAACATAACTAAGTTCCAATCACCACTTTACTTGTGGAACTTAGACCTTGTACACAAGGTATATGTAATCAGTTTAGGTCATCACAGACTTCCCTAAATTCTGATTCCATATCCTTGACTTTAATTACTAAGTTTGATCTCTTAGCCTTCAATAACTGAGTTTGAGCCCTTAGCCTTGGTCTTGATGAGGTTCTGATTAGTCTCTCGACTCGGCTACCCCTCTTGATCTAGACTAGTCTGATGACCCCTTAATATTTCATCTGACCTTTTACAGTGCTTGTTTGATCAAGCCTATACAAGATCAAACTCTAATAAACTTATACATTTGATCTAGACATCTTTTTGCCTTTTCTCTATAACAGCTAGTCCGGCACTCATCACTAAAACTTAAAAACAAGTCCAACATAAATTTCAATGAAAGAAACATGAATTACAGAAAATAAGCCATTGAAGGAACTTCAAGCTTCATAAAATTTGTATGAACGAGAAAGCAGGAAATTGGAAGTTACAGATTTTGCTAATTAAGCTTACAAAACGTAAAGATGAACTAACTTTCTCCTAATGTTGCTGAACATCCTATATATGTATAGTCGATGAGTTGGAGCGGTTGTAACTAACTTTAACAACTTGCTTGCACCGGTGTTCGACGTAATGTCTAAGTGAACTAAAATCGATTCATCGAAACGAACTAAAATCGACCCAAAAATGATTTCTAAAATTGAGCCAAAACTGATTTCTTACTGATGTTGCAAATCTATAATACCCCCGAATTGTAATTGAAGGCTTTTGAAGCATTTTGACACTTTTTAGCAAAACCTTAAAAAATGGATGCTTCTGTGCCGGCATGGAATGGCCGGTAATTCTGACTCCCGAGACATGTATAAAATCCTCTTATTATACAACTGGTACCACATATAATCTTCTCCAAACCCTAGATGTAGCCGAGAATTATAGACTTTTCCTCTCTCATAATTCTTCTTTTCATGATGTAATTGTTCCGTCTTCGCAGTTGAACAACCACACACGGATCAAGACAATATGGAGCAGTAATTGTCGTTTAATATACGTTTCTTGGTAATTTGATCCCTCTTTTCGTCTCCTTAAAAATCTAGGTTTTCGTTCCTTACAAAACTATATTTTTTAACCGTAGATTCATGTTTTCTAAGTGATATTTCGTTTTTGCCTTTTTCTGAATCTGCATCGTATCACAATTGTCATCCATTAGAAGTAAGAACTACATAATTGAAGGGTTAGGTTAAACTTATGATTTTTAATTCATTTAATTTGTATTTAGTTGTCTGTATTTGATTAATTATACGCACGATTATCGAAGTAGTACTTTATTGGGAAAAGTGGATCAGTCGGTGGACAAGAATGGAAATCATCAACCACGCCGCTGCTGCTATCACCGCCGCCGCATCGATAGTCTCAGTTCAGATTATGTTCTAGCAGATTGTCTGTTTAGGGCACAGTACACGATACACGATTATTTAGGGTTCAGTGAGCATTTATTTTATGGTATGTTAATTATTATCATTATTATTATATTTAACTTTATGTGATTTAGAACTTGTAGAAGCAAGGTAGGATCGTATATATTACGCATGTCAGATTTGTCTTGATTAGATATTGGTGTACCTGTATTTTCGCTACGAGTTCTCAAGAATCCTCAACATCCTAAGATACGCCCTATCAATTATAATTCAGGTGGGTGTTGGGCCGGTATTTAGGTGCCCATCTATGGGTCGAAATAAATAGCAGACCGGTTAGCTTTCCTTTTATTATTTATTTATTATTTGGGTCATGACAAACATGACAAGCTCTCCCTTTGTGGGTAAGGCAAATGTGTAGTACCCTTGAGTCATCTGGCACCTTATTTCATGTACGTCACGTCACATCACATATTGTAATTTATTAGGTAACGGAAGTATGATAATTATGTATGATAATGAAAGTTTGACAAGATAAGTAATGTGTTTCGATACGTAACGATGCATATCACTAAGTAGCAGTAAGTTAACGGAATACATTAAGTAAGATAATTTCAATCATGCATTAGTATTGTTAGGGATGCATTGAATTATGTCATGTCCAATTCCCGATTTCCATTATTCATACGTAGCATTTAAGTATGATAATTATGAATACGTATTTAAAGGTATAATTGAATTAATAGAGAAATGTAAGTGTATTTCCCAGATACTACAATGATTTCCTTTTAATTATATTTTCTTTATTGTGCCGTCATGCTCACCCCTTAATATTTCAGATGAGGATTATGTAGAATCCGAAGAGAAAGAAGAAAAACCGTTGGAAGAAATTTATTATTATGCTTCTTAGTTTATCTTGTTTAGGAGTTCATTTACTTTTCAAGCGTGATACATTGTACCTTTATTATATTTTATTTATTGGGTTGGGTACCATAACACGATCGACATCCATGTCTTTTCATTTTGGTTCCTTGAGGAATAGATAGTTTTTAGTTGTATTTCTTTTATTTTGAGGAATTGAAGTTTGAGAACTTTTGGGATTTATTATGGAAACTTTTGGAGTATTTGTTTGTCGTTTTGGAGTTGTAGATGTATCCTGTAACATGATACAAAATTTGGGATTTTGGCCCCACCAACGCTGCGACTTGGCCACCGTTTCAGCGGCTGAGTTAGGTTCTGGGTTCTACATATTGTTCCATCTGTCCAGTTCCGAGTTTGATAAGTTCTTTATTGAATGCATGTTTTGTTTCCCGCGCATTCTGGTATATTTAATTCCTTATGTTCCGCTATTTGTATGATGCGACTATTTCATAAAGCTTACGTGTGTATTTGTTCCCGGGATGTGCACGTGCCGAGCGGCCTATTACCATTTTATCCCTGCATATGGTTTGCGTCGTTACAGAATCAATAGGTCTCTCATCATATCAATGGTACAAAAGTTTATTGTGGTACTTTATTGTGTGCCACCTACTCTTATTAAAACATATATTAGTGGATGCGTTCCCTTCCTCGACTATAACGACACAATATTGTGTAGACCCACAAATGATACACACATACATAAAAAAATCACGATTGATCACAACCTGAAGTCATATACATGACACTTACAAGTTACAAATGAGTTTTCGGATGCTTATCACAATTGGACCTATATGGGACTGGCCCAGCTTTAGAGTCTACATCATCCAACCTTGTACTTCCAACCTAATTATCCGCTTGTCTTGGTAGTTCATGAACAAGAACAAATCGCCCCCGACCTCAAAAGGCGGTGACAACTCCTCAGTAACAAGATCCCACGATTGATCATTCATTAATTGCTATGGTCTATGATTGATTACATCTCACAACTTAAGCTTAGGTTTCTAGATATTCTTATCTTATCTGGCCTAGCGATCTACGCCCAACCTCCAGTCCCACAAGAAGGGTTAAAGTCTGAGCTCTACCTCAAACAACAAAACAAGATAGCTAATTCTTTCTTCTACTGACTTCCTCCCCTCTTGATTTCGATAGAGAATAGGAAAGTCCGGTAAGGCAGATCTGGATATCAGCGCTTACATCAATGTCGGGAGAGAGGGGCTTCAAGAATTATTTTCTCATTTTGGTAAGGAAGCCAAAGCAAGAACCAAGCAAAGGATCAAAGAAAGATTGACTTTTGGGATATTTTTTTTTCGGCATTACTTATTTTTATCTCCTGGTCAGTCAGAAATCGGGATTGCGGGATGCCCTTCGTCGGGCAAGAAGAGATTGAGGCATAATTGCCCTACATTGGGAACATAATGACCCTCAATCGCATACTAAAAATCAGGGATTTTTACATTAACTCGTTCACGAGGGGGTGTCATAAAAGTATCTTCATTCTCATAAATCAAAACTACGTATTGGTGTCCCACATACGCAGTGATAAAGCAGGCAGATTTTAAAAAGCGTTAGAAGTGTGGAAGTTCAAACCCCGTAAATTTGGGGGGAGGATTTCTTTAAGACTTGTTATAACAAAGAACTCATGACTCAACCCCGTAAATAGGCGCACGCGTGGTGAGTTTAACCATTAAAACTACGTTATTGACTTGGCTTGATCCAAGACATACTGAATATGTAGATAGTGTTAAGTGTCAACGGCACAACCACAAATCATTAACAAACTCACCAAATTGTTAGTTGGAATTCTCGAAAAATAAAATTGCATTGTTAAGTTTCAACCACACAACCATAAATCATTAACAAACCCACCAAATTGTTAATTGGAATTCTCAACAAAAGGAAAAAAAAATGCCGTTATAATAACTGACGATTTTCAAGCATCGTAAACGATATACAAAACAAAAATGAAGCAGATTCATTTTATAAATGTTTCTAAAAGAGGTTCCGCCAAACATTAAGTGACAATGGTACAATTAATTAAGCAAATTAATCCTACTAATCCCATATGGCAGTTTCCGCTTATATTCCCATCTCTCTTTGACACATTCAGTCCACTCCGACCACTCCTATATTTTCCTGTACTTCGTCACTCATTTCAACTCACTTTCCTTTTCTTCTTCTTGACGCGGTCATTTCAATTTCAAGCTACAAGATCCATATAGCTCATTTGATATCATCTAGAGATATATTCTGATAAGCAATTTTGCTTTTGATCTGTGAAGATAGGGTGATGGAGAGCTATCTCAAGGAGAATTTTGGAGATGTGAAGGCTAAGAACTCATCGGAGGAGGCGTTGCAACGATGGAGGAATCTCTGTTGGCTTGTCAAGAATCGGAAGCGCCGGTTCCGATTTACTGCTAATCTTTCTCGACGTGACGAAGTTCGTGCCATCCAACGCACAAATAAGGTCAACTCTTTCATTCCTACTTTTTCTACTTCTTTTTCCCCCAAGCGTGCTTTCTCCCGTGCGTGTTGATTTTTTTTTTTTTTTAATTTTTAATTTTTATTTTTTATAGTTCTAACGTGTTGTTTTGGTATGATGCAGGAGAAGCTTAGGATTGCGGTATTGGTTTCGCAAGCTGCTATTAGTTTTATTCAAGGTATATGATAAATTGATAATTGCAAGCTGTTTGGTGGTAATACAGTGTATGTATGGTGTATTTAATGTTCATTTAATCTTTCACCTTAATACTTTCAGGGATTACTTACAGTGTACCTGAGGAAGTTAAGGATGCAGGATTTAACATATGTGGTGATGAATTGGGATCAATTGTTGAAGGACATAATGTGAGGAAGCTTAAGGTTCATGATGGAGTTGAAGGAATTGCAGATAAGCTTAAAACATCACTAACTAATGGGATTAGTACTTCCAGCGATATGCTGGATAGAAGAAAACATATTTATGGTGTTAATAAATTTACGGAATGCCCACCAAAGGGTTATTGGTTATATGTATGGGAAGCTCTTCAAGATACCACTCTTATGATTCTTGCTGTTTGTGCACTTGTTTCTTTGGCTGTTGGAATCGCCACTGAAGGCTGGCCAAAGGGTGCTCATGATGGACTTGGTATTGTTGCTAGTATTCTTCTTGTTGTGTTTGTCACTGCTACCAGTGATTATAGGCAGTCATTACAGTTTAAGGATTTAGACAAGGAAAAGAAGAAAATTGCAGTCCAGGTCACAAGAAAGGGTTTCAGGCAAAAGATTTCGATATATGATTTACTTGCTGGTGATATTGTTCATCTTGCTATTGGGGATCAGGTCCCGGCTGATGGGCTTTTCATTTCAGGATATTCTGTTTTAGTCGATGAGTCGAGC
The DNA here is from genome assembly GCA_026214975.1 of Gentiana macrophylla. Lineage (NCBI taxonomy): Eukaryota > Viridiplantae > Streptophyta > Magnoliopsida > Gentianales > Gentianaceae > Gentiana > Gentiana macrophylla. Next base: position 120,542,235 of record CM047805.1, read on the forward strand.
TTGACCGGAGAGAGTGAACCAGTCAATGTGACAGCAGAAAATCCTTTTCTGCTCTCTGGAACTAAAGTTCAGAATGGATCGTGTAAGATGCTCGTTACTACAGTTGGGATGAGAACTCAATGGGGCAAATTGATGGCTACTCTCAGCGAAGGCGGTGATGATGAGACACCGTTACAGGTGAAGCTTAATGGAGTAGCAACCATCATTGGGAAAATAGGACTATTTTTTGCTGTTATAACGTTTGCTGTTTTGGTACAAGCATTATTTAGCCGTAAACTAAGTGAAGGATCTCAGTGGACCTGGTCTGCGGATGAGGCCATGGAGATGCTGGAATACTTTGCCGTTGCAGTGACGATTGTTGTGGTTGCTGTTCCTGAGGGACTGCCTTTAGCTGTAACATTGAGCCTTGCTTTTGCCATGAAAAAGATGATGAACGATAAGGCTCTAGTCCGCCATTTAGCTGCTTGTGAAACAATGGGATCTGCCACAACAATTTGTAGTGATAAGACTGGCACACTAACTACTAATCACATGACCGTTGTTAAAACTTGCTTTTTCGGAAATAATAGAGAAGTGAGTAGCTCTACAAAGTCTTCAAGTTTCGCTCTGAAATCCCTGATTTTGCCGCGGAAGTTCTGCTTGAATCTATATTCAACAACACAGGGGGAGAAGTAGTTACCACTGAGGGTGGTAAGATTGAAATCCTTGGGACTCCAACTGAAACCGCACTCCTGGAATTCGGTCTTCTGCTTGGTGGAGACTTTGAGAAGGAGCGAAGTGTATCGAAACTTGTCAAAGTTGAACCTTTTAATTCTAACAAGAAGAGGATGGCTGTGGTTTTGCAACTTCCTGGAGGTGAGTACAGGGCACACTGTAAAGGTGCTTCGAAATAATTTTGGCAGCCTGTGACAAGGTCCTCAACTCTGAAGGAAACATTGTACCTCTTGATGAAGCATCCATGGATCGTCTTAAAGACACAATTGAAGAATTTGCTTCGAAGCTCTTGAACTATATGCCTTGCTTATAAAGAAATCGGAAGTGTGCTTTCTACGGATGATATCCCTTTTGATGGATATACATGTATAGGGATAGTGGGCATTAAAGATCCAGTCCGTCCTGGTGTAAAGGAGTCTGTTGCCATTTGTAGGTCAGCTGGAATTATTGTGCGGATGGTGACAGGGGACAACATAACCACTGCTAAGGCAATAGCTAGAGAGTGTGGTATTTTAACTGAGGATGGAATAGCAATTGAAGGCCCTGAGTTTCGATCCAAGACCGACGAGGAATTGCAGGAAATTATACCTAAGTTGCAGGTGCATTTACTTCCTCCTTATCTCTTTTGTGTTTGTTTTTGTGTTATTATTATTGTTATTGTTGTTGTTGTTGTATTCTGTATTGTTATTATTAACAGATCAATGATATTTAGCCAAATTGCTGTAGATTTTCACTTGTCGAATAAAGCAAACCATGTTCAGGGAGACCAAGCTTCTTGTATAAAATTTCTCCCATTCCGCATTAGGAATATGTTTATTTCTGAGAAAGTTGAATGATTTGATTGGGAACTTTAGGCATTGATTTTCCAATTCATGGAAAGGATTTTGTGATTTCACTTTTCACGAGTCTTCCTAATGCTTTTTCAAAACGGCCAGATGATATTCCTGTCATTGTGTCGGTTAAATGTATTATGTATATTGTTCTCCATGTAAAATTCGATCCTCTGGTTGCCTATTTCATCACTTTTTAAGGGCCCTTGGCGCTTTCTGCAACTACAAATATTATTATGTTGTTATCATCATGAATTTTATGCAAGGCATTTGTTGTCTCAGGTCATGGCTCGTTCTTCACCGATGGATAAGCATACACTTGTTAGACATCTGCGGACCACATTCCAGGACGTTGTAGCCGTGACTGGTGATGGTACAAATGATGCTCCTGCTCTTCATGAAGCTGATATTGGTCTTGCAATGGGCATATCAGGGACTGAGGTAACACTTGAATTCTTTTACTTGTGCTTTTTACTTAAAGCCATTTTTTTTTATATCTTTCCATTATATAGTCATTGAAACTATTGATGTAGATGCCATATACACTGGACATGTTTTTTTGACTTGTTCTTGAATTTCAGGTGGCTAAAGAGAGTGCTGATGTCATTATTTTAGATGATAACTTTTCCACCATTGTAACTGTTGCTAAATGGGGCCGGTCAGTTTACGTCAACATTCAAAAGTTTGTGCAGTTTCAGCTTACAGTAAACGTCGTTGCCCTTGTTGTCAACTTTTCATCAGCTTGTTTGACAGGTAAAAAAAATCTCTTGCAGTTTTTTCTCGTACAAATCACGAATTTTTTTCATACTGAAAGTTTTGTGATATCTTTTCGTTCGTGATCAGGAAATGCCCCTTTAACTGCTGTCCAACTGCTTTGGGTCAACATGATCATGGATACACTTGGAGCACTTGCTTTAGCCACAGAGCCACCAAACGATGAGTTAATGAAACGATCTCCAGTAGGAAGGAAAGGAAACTTCATCAGTAACGTGATGTGGAGGAATATCATAGGACAATCATTATATCAGTTTGTAATCATATGGTATCTTCAGACATCTGGTAAAACCGCTCTTCGTCTCGATGGCCCTGATTCTGATTTGATTCTCAACACCATGATTTTCAACTCATTCGTCTTTTGCCAGGTAAATTTCAGTAATTTATGAAATGCTAATATTCTATCCAGTAACGTGGTCTCATGAAACTTAACATTAATTGTGTTTTGAAGCGATTCTCATAATCCGTTTTACAGGTGTTTAACGAGATTAGCTCAAGGGAGATGGAGAAGATAAATGTATTCAAAGGCATATTGGAGAACTACGTATTCGTGGCAGTTTTGAGCAGTACCGTCATTTTCCAGTTAATCATTGTTCAACATCTGGGTACTTTTGCAAATACTCACCCTCTAACTTTGCAGCAATGGTTCATTAGCATCACTTTGGGTTTCCTTGGAATGCCGATAGCTGCTGCTGTGAAAATGATCCCAGTGGGATCAAGCTAGAATATTACGAAGAAAATATGCACCATGCATTTGAAGAACAAGAAAGTAACTGGTAATGGATTGTTCCCATATTTGCTCACTTGACTAGCATGATCAAAACAAATCTTTTTTTTTTTTTTTTTTTTTGACTGAAGTAGAAAGTGATTAATAGCTGGTGCAAGATGCTATGACCACAACAGTGTGTCACTACACACCGGTAGACGAACATTTGAAGTATCAGTATTTTTTTTTCCCCGGTATTTTGTATCTTTTTGTTGGTTGTGGTCTGAAACTTTCTGACTAATAGATCTTCAAGATTTCTTGATATTATTATACTGATTATAATATATATGGCTGAAATGCCAGGATATATTTAGCTGTTCAGTTTATTATATATCATCGCCAATGGCTTTGTTTTTGCTAAACTCTTGAAATAGAATTTCAAAAGAAGATTTATGGGTGGATAAATGAATGACTAGGGTGAGACAGAAATGGGTAGTTTTGAATGGTAAAATCATACTATTTCTTTGCTTCTAAGCACTATTGGTTATTATCCGCTAGTCTGGGTGCCAAGTAGAGGGCCTACTGAAATGTTCAATTAGTAAAATGAAATCTGAGAAGGAAACACGTTTTGGGATTATATGTAGCAAGAAGTGTGGAGAGTGAATCTTAAATCACTTTCTAATTTCAATAATACCAAGGGAATGAAGGACTGGGGTTCTCTCAGAGAGAGAAAGGTAAAATAAAATGGGGAATTTTGTTTTAATTTTTTTTCACCGAATTACCAAATATAGTGGATATCTAACCATACACATACGGTGGGACTCGAACCCAATACGTAATGGTCCTGAGATATACAATGCCCAAGTGTGATCTAGAGATTTCAAGCCCAAGGAAAAACTTGAGATCACCCAAATCCTTTAAATTAAACACTAGGTTCAAGTAGTCCTTAAGTTTAGTAATCAACTCCATATGGTTTCCTGCCAGCACAATGTCATCAACATAAGCCAATGCCATGATAAAAATGCACACCTACTGTTTTGGTGAACATGTGCTATGATCATATTGTGATTGGACATATCCCAACTGTTGAAGGGCTGTGGTTAGTTTATAATCCCATTGACGGCTAGCCTGCTTCAAACCATAAAGTGACTTCTCTAGACGACATACTTGCTTAGGATGTGAAGTCTGAAAACCTGGGGGTGTTCATATACACCTCATCATGTAGGTCTTCATGAAAAAGGTGTTAATGACATCAAGTTGGTGTAAGAACCAACTTCTTTCTACTACCAGAGCTAATAGGCTGCGTATAGTAGTAACTTTGGCAACATGAGAAGATGTTTCTTCATAATCAATGCATGGGTGTGTATACCCCTTTGCCACCAACCTAGCCTTATAGTGCTATACTATGCTTTTCTTTTGCTATATTTCACCTTATACACTCATTTGCACCCAATGGGCTATTTCCCACTTGGTAAGTCGACTAGAACCCATGCTTGAGTGGCCTTCAAGGCTTCTATTTCTTTCTTCATGTCTTCTTGCCACTTGGTACACGTAACTGCTTGGTTATAAGTTTGTGGTTCTGGAATTTTGTCAATGGTTGCAAAAAAAAACTGATTGCAGCTAAGAACTAACTCCAAAGTATAAGGAAATGTGTGTTTTCAAGTTTGAGCACAAATATAATCCGGCATATAGGCTGGTGGATGCCTCTTCTTGCTAGATCTTTGTGGGATATGATACGTCTGTTGTAGAGATGAAGAATGAGGTGGATCTGGCGTTGTATGTGGAATCTCAACAAGAATGCCAATGGAATCTAGGTTACGGTTTTCATACGAGAGAGGCAAATAAGTATCTGCCCCAACTGGAAAGTGATCGTGATCCTTAAAAAATGGAAAGATCAACTCATGGAAAATGACATCTCTAGAATAATGTTTTTGTATAACCAAGTCAAGAAGAAAAAAAAACCCTTACTGATGTAATCGACACACCCAAATCACACAAGTACAAGCCCTAGTATCGAATTTGCCGCGGTCTCTTGTCAGGGAAGAAGCAAAAACTAACCAACCAAAGACCCTCAACTGCTTCACATATGGTATCTAACTATGTAGCTTTTAATAAGATGTAGAATTGTTCAGTAAAAGAGTGTAAGTAGGATTAATGAGCTTTACTGCATGCTGAATGGAATGGCCCCAATAGATAATGGGTAACTTTAACTGAAACCTTAAAGCCCTAGATGTATTTAGGATATGCTAGTGTTTTCTTTCCACAATGCCATTCTATTGTGAAGTGGAAACATAGCTTTCTTGATGTATAATTCCATTCTTACCATTAAACCCAGGCCACATAAATTCTGCCACATTATCTGTTCTTAAATCTATACTTGAGTATGAAACTGAGTGGACACTATTAGAACTCAGCTGCGCTGCCTCTCATATGTGTAAACCATCACTTGTGTAGTGTTGTCAGCTGAGTGGCCCTTCTCACCTTTGTTGTGCTTCTATTGTTCATTTCTTCTCAACTCTTTCCTCTACTCGTCTAGTCTTCTCCGTTGTTGCTTATTTGGTCTTCGCTTCTTAGCTACAATCTAGTTCTTTTGTGTCCTCTTGTTCTCTGAAGCCTTAAATCCCTTGTTCTTAAAAGTATTTGAGATTAAGGAAAAGATGTCTTCACGGAAGCCTTCAAGCATGACTCTTCTTTAGGTTTCTTTAGATTTTATTATAGATATGGTCTCATTTAAGGAGGGAAGGACCGGAAGGTCCCCATTTCCCAGAATTCGAATTCTGACAGCATCAAATTCAGGATTTAAGCCAGCAAGGAAGGAATAGATCCTATCCTCTTAAAAGATCCTTTTACAATGATAGTGTCCTTATTGTCATTCAGCTTGATACATAGATAGTGATCAAGTTCTTGCGAAAGACTTTGTGGAAGACGTGAGTATTCAGTGATACTCTTGCACCCTTGTTTAGCAGCAGAAATTTCTTTACCTCATAAATCTAGGCAGCATCATTAATCCTTAAGTAAGTTCCTCTAACATTTTCTCAGATTCCCTTGGTTGATCCAAGAAACATACAAGTATCACTTATTTCTAGGACCTTCAAATTCCACAACCATGACATGAGCTTAGATTCATGTTCATCCCAAGTATAATAATCAGGATCATCAGTAACAGGTCCAGTCCCCATTAAGTGACTTTGTTTTTCCCTTTCCTTTAAGGAAAGTTCTAGTAAACTTAGACCACTTCAAATAAATCTTGCCATTCTGCCGATATGCAGCTTGTATTTGCTGTAAATCTCATGTTTCACTAGGATTATCATTGGAAATAGATAAAGACTTTATGCTTGTAGCAGTCGAATCCGACATATTTGAAAATATGAATAGAGATTAAGTGATTTTTTTAGAAGAATCAAGCCAAAGCTCTGATACCATGTAAGATTTCAAAGTATAAATTAAATGAAATAATAATTCACTTAAAGAATGTAAAGAGCATAGGATTACATTTATAAGGAAAGCCCAACGTCATGAATGTTCGTTGGCCAATCCCTTCATGAATGTAAGTTGGCCAACACAAAAGAAAACTTTTTGCAAACATCACTAAAGATGTAAAAAAAAAACCCTGTTTACCTTGATCTATAGTGATATCTAGGGTCTATCCAGTATATCAAATATCACCAGGGCAAGGTGGTTTATATCCTTCATTGATGATTGTACTAGGGTTACTTGGGTGTATTTGCTTAAGAATAAATTTTAAGTTGCTACTGTTTTTTCAACATTTTTAAAACATGGTGAAAACTAAATTTGATACTAGGATAAAGAGGATAATGACTGATAATGTAAGAAATTACTTCAATCAGTTCCTTAGTCCTTTTCTCCAAATGAAAATGTTTGGACCACCATGTCATCAATACACACAGGGGGTCCACCATAAATTCCTTAATTCCTATTGGTTGGACACACCAAGTAGGATTTGGTTCTGGACCATAGTAAAGTTTGTGAGGGATCATTCATGAGTCTTCTTGTGTTCATACTCCACAACAAAATGGAGTGATTGGACGCAATAATAAACACATGATAGAGGTAACTAGGGCTCTGCTTTTCCAGAACTTTCACAAATTTTACGGGGGAGAGAAAGTTCTTACTGTGAATCATCTCATTAAAAGAATGCCATCCAAATATTTGGAAAATCATACTCCTAGATTTCTTTTATCCAGCTTATATCCTAGTTTTCCAAGTGGTGAAAAATTGTATTTAAATACCTTTAGGTATGTTGTGTATGATCATATCCATTCTCCCAATAGAGGGAAGTTGGATGCGTATGTTGTTAGATGCATCTTTGTTGATTACTTAGGTACCCAGAAGGGGTATAAATGATTTTCATGAAGCTGTCTCCAGGGGTGTAACTTTTCTTGACGTTGAATCGTACTATGGAACTTTTCATATCAAAACTTAGGGGGAGTCCTCAATAACTGATTTAGAAAAGGATCACTTTCTTACGGATACTGTGACAGTTCTAGATTCACAAAATCAAAGATGAGAACATCAAACAAAAGAGGTCCCTGCAAAAGACAAAGAAATGAATCTGGATCAAACTCAGCGGGAGAATCTGGATCAAACTCAGGGTGAGAATCCATAAATTCAAGAATAAGATTCAGATCAAGTGGATATCATTTCTCAGCTGGCCTCACTAGAAGTAGAGTTATCAGCTGAAGCTTCTTAGTTGATTCCTCCAGCAGTAAAGATGTCATCTGAAACTCCTCAACAAAGTTGTCCAGAAATGACCTCCAGGGTGATTCCTATTGCTCTAAAGAAGATATCTAGATCTTGTACCAAGCCCAAAGAAGACCTACCTATTGCCTATTGGGCTTGGTTAATTTCAGATAACAACACACAAACAACTTCACAAAGAATAACAGTAAGAAGCACAAAATAGACCCTTCTGAAGTTATCTTCTTTAATCACATGACCCCCCTTGATCCCTCTTTCAGCTTCAAGCCTTTCTTCCACTCGGATCTAGAGACCCTTATCGGATCTTCTGATGCTAGCTCCATGAGTGCTTGACAACCGAACATGCAAACCGGTAGAAATACAAGTGACTTGTTTCATGTGATGATTTCTCTAGAAACGTTGACATTGTATTTGTGTTGTTCTTTTGGAGATTATGGTTTTTTAGCTATGGAAGATTTTAATACTTTGATTCAACAATGGCTAAGTAGTAGATATTTGGTTTCTGCTTCTCAGGTTGCACTAGAGACTAGAGTCTACCGCTACTGCGGTGGGCGTTCCGGCAGTAGAACTATGTGTTCATTACAATAGATTTTACTTTCACTCGGACTTTTGTGTTCGCATTTCTAGTTTTATTTGAAATCTTCGTATGATATAAATATAACTATTTCAAAAGATTTACATGCACATCCGCTTTGTTTTATCTTGGATTTCGAATGCATAGTTACAATAACAATTACAACAACAAAAATAATTGGACCTCTGGTCAACTATTTGCCTTGTTGTAGATAAGGACATAATGTACGTTTGATGAGGTGCTGGTGAACTTTATTTTGGGTCACGAAGAAGAAAAAACAGGACAGTCCCTCAGCCAGTTAATTCATAGGAATAGAGAGCTTGACGCCAAAAATGTACCCAATTCACATCCCGATTGACCCATTCGTTTTGATGTGTTTCACTGTATCAACAGGGATGGGCGGATAAGAATATAGGTAGGTACTATTCACATTGTCAAAAAGTCTAAGGAATCAAGGACAGATTCGATGATCAACAAGGATTTACTTTCATCATCAATACAATATTTTAAGCCACAAGAAATGGAGAAAGGGGAGATCTTTGTACTTATGATTCAAGGGTTCTTAAATCCATATTGACCCCATCCATTTGATAGGCACTTATTAAGAAAAATCTTTCATACAATGAATGCTCATTTCAACTATTACATTTTCATGCATATCATCATCTTCTTTATAACATGTATAAAAAGTTGAGTTTGAACGACAAGATCCACGTATTCCAACAACTTGATCGAGCTGTAGAACCATGAGAATAGCATGCCACACACACCACACTGAGAATATCAGCGAAGGATTCTGAAATTTTGTCCAACATGGTCCGTATTTTTTTTCAAAGTCATATTCTTTCAAGGGGTCTGATACATTTTTATACATATAAAATGCATAGCTTTTTTTATATTTAGCAGGGTCTGTAGACCCAATTAAAAACATGTACATTTGTCCCTGCAAAATAGGCCCGAATGCAAAAACGGTTCGAACCAAATCAAATTTCCTTTTTCTTCGTTATTGACTTGATTAAGAATATTTTTAGACAAACTTGAAAATGACTCAGATGGTTTCAAACGTAAATCGTTGGATTAAAGTTTGAAAAGTTTATTATAGGTCAACAAAGCATATGATCTCTAGCTATAGTTTGCTCACCCTATGTACCATTAAGAGAATGTGGAAATGTTGATTGTAGTAGATCTTAAGGTAGGGGCAACGAAGCTTACCGAAGCGGTTAATCTGAGGCTCCAGGACCATGAGATCTTGGGTTCAAGTCTTATCAAGTGCCGGTGAGTTATATATGTCAATTTTTAGTGATAATTTTGTTCGTTTAGAAAAAGAAAGAAAGAGCACATCTTAAGGTAGTAAAGTGATCGGATAAAATACAATACATATGTACTCCCTCGGTTTCTTAATTTGTTGAAAATAGAAATATGTAAAGAGGACGTTGAAATATTTTATTGAAGAAAAAATAATGATCTTTATTCCAATGTAATTTAAATTATACCATTATCAATTACAAAAATAAATATATTTTTTGATCTGACTATCAAAAGATGATAATTTTTTCATCGTTTTTTTTTTCTTTATTCGTCCTCTTTATTTAGAAATCTCGTTTGATATTTTCCGACGTTATTTTCGAAGTCATTTTTGTAAAAAAAACACATAAACAGTGGAATAATGGAACATTTAATTCGAGGTCATGATAATGTCATAATTATCACGGTAATTGTCAGTTTTGGTGACTTGATCTCTAAACTGATAAATAATCTAGTGGAACTAATCTGGAAAACTGAGACTGAGAATGATGGTCAATTCAGTTAAGTATATTCAGTTCTGTGAAAATCAGTTTGATGAAGTGCAACCGAAGTTTCTTTCAAGTCGACAATCGATTCAGTCTCACGAGTATATTTGAGTTCTACATCCAGGCGATTGATTACAAGTGCAGGAAGTCGGTTTTGAGCTAAGTTTAAATGCGGTGGGTAACAATTTGAGTCGTGGTCCACATCTGGGGTATTTATGAGAATTCCGACAAAGATCTTTGGCGGTTAGAGTTTGGGATTTGTATCTATAAATACCTATGTGTAATCAATGCAAGAGTGTGTCTTTCACTTAGTGAGTAATACCTTGTAATTCTGTGCATAATAAAATATCTCATTTTCTGTCCGTGAAGTAGTCAGTACAACGCCGGAAACCACGTTAAATCACTGTGTTCTCTTTGTTTCTGTGTTTTATCAATTCCGCAATACTTTACGTTTGCATTGCTATATGTTATTTATCTTTCTTAAACTACAAGATTCTCGTCTGTGTTTATAACAAACTGGTATCAAAGCGTCAGGTTCAAGATTCAGGAGTTGCAGGTGAACAGAGTTGATCTTCATCAAGACCGGTGACCGGTGCTAGGATTTTGTGATCAAAGGTTTGTTCTTTAATTAGAAGGATGTCAGCAATGAACATGAAGATTGATAAATTTATAGAGAGGAACAGTTTCAGTTTGTGGTTTATCAAGATGCGGGCCTTGTTAAAGCAACAAGGATTGTGGACTCCTTTATCTAATAGAGGGGATGCTAGTTCAGCAGATTATGCCAGTCTGGAGGAGAAATCACATTCAACCATCATGTTGTGCTTGTCTGATGATGTTATCACAGAAGTTGCTGAGGAAGACACCGCTGCCAAGTTATGGTTGAAGCTTGAAAGCATGTATATGACTAAGTTATTGACCAACAAGTTGCTGCTGAAGCAGAGGTTGTTCAGCCTGAGGATGCATGAGGGGACTCAGCTGAGAGATCATTGAAGACGTCTAAATCCTCACGGGTGTCCATGTGTGTTACGACGGTGGATATCTGGCTGTATTTAAGGTGTGGTGATGCACCGGCGGGTGGTGGTGTGGAGAGTTAGAATGGAGAGAGCTTTTGCTTGGGAATATAGTGTGTATTTCATATCTCTCTCATCTTTTTAGTTTACAATGACCACCCCTTTTATAGAGGTGGATAACTTAGGGAGCAAGTAATCTATTAGATCTTTTTCTAGTAGATAGATCTTACTTAGATATTAAGCAAGATGAAATATCTAAGTTACAAGTGGGGAAAAGATCTGGATCAATAGGCGACCACCTCTCTGAGGTCGCAAGGAGCAAGCCCTCTATGGCCTCGCCCCCTGGCGACCCTTCTTGACTTGCCTGGATGAGATTTCACAGGATCTGTTGCCTTTGACTGGGACCGCAAATGCCTTGATCGCGGCGAGGTGAGACACTGGCCGCCCATTTTGCGATCTCTCTTGTCATGCCGGAGGGAGGCTGCGGCGGGTTGTCCCCTACTGTTGAGGTGGTGGAATTATTTATACCCATCAATGGCCCCTACTCCGTGCTTTAATGACATTCCCTGAGGATATGAAGGATGGAGTGATTATCAACACTTATGATCCCATCGTCTGATGCGACTTGTTCGCTAAGAGCCGTGCTTTCAAAACATGCGACCTCAAAGCAACTCTTGGTCTATTTTTGCGACCTTGTAAATGCGATGCGATTTGTTCGCTAAGAGCCGTGCTTTCAAAACATGCGACCTCAAAGCAACTCGGGTCTATTTTTGCGACCTTGTCGTTTGATGCGACTTGTTCGCTAAGAGCCGTGCTTTCAAAACATGCGACCTCAAAGCAACTCACGGGTCTATTTTTGCGACCTTGTCGTGCGATGCGACTTGTTCGCTAAGAGCCGTGCTTTCAAAACATGCGACCTCAAAGCAACTCGGGTCTATTTTTGCGACCTTGTAAATGCGATGCGACTTGTTCGCTAAGAGCCGTGCTTTCAAAACATGCGACCTCAAAGCAACTCGGGTCTATTTTTGCGACCTTGTCGTTTGATGCGACTTGTTCGCTAAGAGCCGTGCTTTCAAAACATGCGACCTCAAAGCAACTACGGGTCTATTTTTTATGGGCGAGGCCATCAATCGCGGTGACGTCGGCCCTCAGGTCTTTCTTGCTGCGGAGTGATGCGGCCGTTCGACAAGCTATGCAGGTAGTTATGCGTGGGTATTGATGGGGCGCGCACCGTATTTCAAAGCCCGACAAGCGCCGCGCGCCTAATCGAACCGTTGGGTGAAGCGTTCCCAACCGTTCGATCGTGGCCCCCTTGCCTATATAAAGCCTTCGCTTCTCACCCCTTCACACTTTTAGTGTTTCTTATTTTCTCCGTTGTTTGTTGCTTTTAGAATTCTCGAGTTTTTGGGCAGAGCTTTGAAGGTTCAACGGCGTTCCTGCGGTGGTTCTAGGATTTCACGGCGGCTCTTTTGAAGATTCCGGCCACCTCTTTGAGTATTTCCCAGTTTTCAAGCGGTTTTCCAATTTTTCTCAGCAAATCAGGTAAGAAATCCTTCTTGTTAACTTGTTTACTCATCCATCCCTGCCTTGTTCTTCCATATATATCAATTTCGCCATTCTTTTTGCTACGGAGATGCAAGATCGCCTTGTTTCGATTAAAAGCGGGATTTTTCTGAGGGAGAGATTTATGATTTTCTGGGAAAATTGGGGTTTCACCCGCTCCCCTGCTATCCTCTGTGATTTTATTTGCGATCTCTTGTAAAAGCGGAGGCGGTATTGAAGTGGGTGCGATCACCTTCCTGGGTTAATTTATTATTATACCAGGTCTGAAAGCTCCACCTTTTTCCTCCCTTGTTTTTGCAGGATGTCGGGGAATGACAATTCTGGCGACGAATCTACGGAAAGGGAGGTTTACGATTACGCTGAAGATGACCCCGTACTATCTGCTGCCTCAGTTGGCGATCTGTTGGACGAGGTTGAGGTAGAAAGTAGTCGCGCAGATATTGGCGAGATTACCGCTGATGAGGTCGCACATATGGATGTCGACCCTTTTGAGTTGGAGGCCTTCATCTCGCGGAAATCCGCCCGCAGAAGCGAGTCTTAAGGAGGAAAGCGCGGCCCAAAAGTCTCCGGCAGATTCGTGAGGTGAAGAAATCGCTTCCGCTCGAAGGACAAAGCTGCGGCTCCGAGCACTAGCGGCGCTCGACCATAGCGAGGCTTATGTTCGGGGCGCGCGATTCATGAGTTAATGGGGTCAGCGAGGGCGAAAATGCGGAATTGCCCGGAAGGATGTGCGGATACTGAAAAAGCGAGAGAAAAAGAAATCTGCGAGCCCAACCATGACCGTTGGTGAAGCCGCGCGGCCGATTCACGAAGAGTTCCCGCCCTAATAATCCCGAAGGCGCGTGAGCGAGTTTGCGCTTCGGCGGCGTTTGAGAAGGGCGTTGACAAGAAATGGACCAGTGTGCAAGAATAGCGATCTCAACAAGACCATTAATCGCATATTCGGAATCGACACCGGCGTGTATCGGTTTTCTTTTTCGATTATGGGAAGGAGTCCGATAAATTTAAACCGGGGACCATAAGGATTATGTATGCGCGTCGATCCGAGGACACCCTTATCCTCCATTTCCATCATTTATGTGCGGGTCACGAGGCCTCCTTTCGATCCTTTCTTTGTGAAGATCTGCGCGAGGAGATGGAGGCGCTTCCCTCCGATTTTGCCGTCGGGGCTATCATCCGATTGATGGCCTTCATCGTTATGTGTCGGATCACGAAGATCGAGCCGGCGTTGACTTTATTGGGGCAATTTTATTCCTTTTGTGGGACGTCTATTCCTGGACAAATCTCTCTGAGGTCGCAGACTCCTCGCCTACTATTCTCGCTTCCCAATAAGTTTCACAAATGGGGGCAGCGGGTACTGAAAGTTGAGTCGAAGGTAAGGTGGCCTTTTCTAAGCGGGGAGTTCGTGGAGGCAAATCCACGCTTGTACTCTTTGACCCCCTGTGAATGAGCGGCGCTACGTAAAGGGGCGATAGCGTTGATTCGATCGGACGGGCGGCGCCATCTCAAGAAGCGTTTCTGGGTCGATCTTCTTGATCTAGCCGAGCCCTTTGCATGCATGGCGGGCCTGGTGGGCAGAGGGAATGCCGTGCCCATGGTACAAATGGGTCCAGAGAGCTGTGATCCGGACTGGATTGGGGGTTGTCATATCAACAAATGTTTCCCCTCTGAGTGTTTGGAATGTGGGGGCGATCCTATACTTAGGCCGCATAGTAACTTTCTTTGTCCACTTGTATTTATCTGTAAATGCTCATTTTGTTTTCTGGGTTCTAAAACGCGCTCTCTTTGTAGGTATGGATCCAAATGCTCGCGAGGATCACGAAACAAGCTTAATGCGGAGGCAGACAAAGCGGCCAGTGCTCGGCAGGAGGCTTTGAAGAAAGCTCTAGGGAAGGTGCCTCGAACTGTAGATGCCTCGATTGTCGAAGAGACACCTAACCCGGAAGCTGCGACCTCTTCTGCCCTTGTTGCAACTTCCTCTGCCGTTGCGGGTTCCTCTGCCGTTGTTGCGGGCCCAGGTCAGGCTGGTGCCTCAAAAAAGACTCATCCCCCTACCAAAGAGTCACATGGCCAGAAGCGACCTCAAACAGAGAAGGCGAAGGATGATCGCCCACCCAAGCGGTCCGCTCGGCCGGCGCATCTTGAAGAGGTTGAAACTCTCGTGGAGAAGAGCGCACTCTTTGAGACGCCGCCGCAAAGAACTTTGCCCGAGGTTACTGCGGGAAAGAGGCCACGTGGTTGGATCCGAGCTTTACCAGGAACTTGACCTATCAAAGCTCGCCGAGTTGGCGAAGCAATTCTTGGCGTGATTCCTCTCGGGCCGATCCTCTCGGTTATCTGATCATGTTCAAGTGGAGATTGGCCGGGCATATTGGCCCGCTGCGGCTCAAGAGGCGACTCTCCGCCTCAAGATGAGATTCTTTGAGATCGAGAGATTTGGCGGACGATTTGGGATTGCGGCTTCTCTGGTAAGACCCCTTTTTTTTTTTTTTTTTTTTTTTTTTTTTGCTAATCATCCCTTGTTTTCCCAGACTCGGTGCTCGTTTAAGCAGGTACTTGAGGCCGTGAGCGGCGCGATCTGAGGTGAAGAAGGTGGCGGCGCGGTGGGAGCAAGCGATAAAGCGAGGATTACCGCCGAAAAGAAAGCTAAACATGCGGTGGCGAGGTGGAGAAGATGAAGGCGATCATGGAGGAGCACTCTAGATTGGATCTTTGAGATCAATGAGAAAGTTGCATCTTTGACAAAGGATTATGCGGGGCGAGGAGGAGATCGCCGCGTTGAGGTTAAGCTTCTTTGAGGCGGTCGTTTGCCAAAAGGCCGAGAAAGCTATGGAGGAAGCTGCGAAGAAAGCGGGTGAGGTGTCGAGGAGGCCAAGTCTGCAGGGCCGTCATTGCCTATAAAGTCGGATGACTTCTTCGACTGATGGAGAATAGCTTTGACCAGGGCTTTAGTCACCTGGCTCATTTGTATCTGGGGCGATCGAGGAGGGGCACATCACTCTGGAGGATATCTTTGCGGTGGGTGAACACGCATCAAGGTCATCCCAATTTAGTGGCCTTTCATCCGGAAATCCCCCATGCAAGCGAGCTCATTACCTCGATTGGTGAGCGACTTAAGCGTGGCGAGCCTGTTTGGGATCTGCCCTGTCAATCCTGTGAATTTTGAGATGTTGAAGAAGCCGCCGCCCTACGAGCAAGGCGGCGAGTTTATCGACACCCGCTACTCGCGCATGCTCTCTAGATTTCTCGGACTTTTTCTGCGAGCTCTTTGAAAATTTGATTTGTAACTTTGACTATTTACTTTGTGATTTGGTGAACCTTGATTTGTAATAGCTTGACAATTTATTTTACGCATTTTTCAATTTATATAACTTGGCTTTTCTTGTGTCGATTCGATCTGGCGGCCTTCGCGAGGTGTGTGAGTCTATTTTGTTCTCTGTGCTTTCTTGATTCGTGCGAAGTCGCTTAATAGTTTAGCGACGTCGATCTGTCATGAGGCGTCGTCGTCTTGTTCTAACCATAGTCGCTACGCGACGCTAATTTCAAGGTTTGTGGCCTTATTGAGCGGTGCTTTTGTCGGAAGATAGAGGCTGTTACAGCTGACCTTTGACTTTGTGTCGTTAACGTGAGTTATGACCCTAATGACTAGGTGTCGGTTGTAGCGTAGCCATAAATTTCGGTCTCTTTATGGTGCAGCGCTCTGTTGCCTTGGTCTTGGTCGGTTGCATATCGCCCTAGGATCCAATTAATCCCAACCGTTGATCATACCCGCTTCTTTAGTATAAAAAGGGGGTTCTGGAACTCACTTTACCTCTTGCCTCATCTTGAATTTTGCTTTCTTCCCTCAATCGTTCATTATCCTCTTCTTTGTCAATCCTCCAAACTCTATGTCTCACCCAGGGAAGCGGCCGAGTTCGGATATTCAAAGCTCGTCCCATCCGGGATGTTTCCCCTTTTTTCACCTCTGCTTCCCCCATAGCCAAGGATTATTTCTGGGATTTTTTTGAGTGGCGTGATATTATGGGGGAGAGGGGCTTACATGAACAACGAATAGAAGATGGCTCCATGTTGCGCGTTCGGCTTTCTGGCTGGTGGGAATTTATTGCCGAGCCTCTGGGAGCGGTTAATGTTACCATGATACGGGAATTTTACTCCGTGTTATCGATGTAGCCTCTGGCGGCGGTGGCGGCATTTCTCTCGGGTGTTCCGTTATCTTTACTCGGAGAGAATTAACCAAGTTTTTAACATACCCGCGATAAATCCCTCCTCCCATTATGAGATCGCCTGGGACCTTGCGGATGAGGAAAATAGGCGGATTCGTGCAGGTATTGCAATGTGCGTTTGTTCCCGAGAATCGGCGGGTTTGGTCTTTGGGAGTATTTGCGTCCGACCTCTCTCGCGGCGACCGTGAGTGGAAGAAGTTTATAAATTCCGCGCTCTTATCATCGCGGCGATCTTGATGTTGTTAGTGAGAGCGGCGCTCTTACACTGCGCCATTCGCGACCATAGAGTGGATATAGGCGGGAGTGTTGATCCATCGCGAGGCACTAAGATATGCGTGCTTTCGGCGGTTCAAGGTCGCCGTGGTCTTGGTCGCCGCATGCCTTTCGCATCGCATCGATATCCAAATTATGCTGGTGGCGCCAGGGTCCCTTCCATACACTCGACCGATATGTTTGAAAAAACTTATCCGGTGGAGCTTTTGCGAGCATGATGCCGTTTTGGACCTCACACATGTGATCGGAGGAAGATAATCCTCCTGCAGTTGATGGAAGTTTGTCCGGGCTTGATCGATATGTTTGAAAAAACTTTTCATCATCATATTCATTTTTTTTTTTTTTTTTTTTTTTTTTTTTTTGATGGCGCGACGAAAGACAAGGATGTAAATACAATTTGGAAGAAACGACTTTATTTGAATTGTCTTGTTACATATAGTATTTTTTAGATTATGCATGCCATGGCCTATTATACTCATGGCCCTCCTTGTCACTTAGCATGTACGTCCCCTTTTTGATAACTCGCGAAATCCGTAGGGCCCCGATTTCGGATAGCTTTCCTTTTTTAAACCGTGGCCCGTGGCTTGTCTTTTTGTAGAACGTAATCCCCGACGGCGAAGTGATGATTGCGAATCGTTTGTCGTGATGACGCTTTGCCGCTGTTTATAGTTGACCAGACGATTTGTATGCGCGGCGCCGCTCTTCTACTAGATCGAGCTCGAGTTTCTGGCGCGCCATTTGTGTTATTGACCTCATTTGTAAAAAGCGACCACAGGGCTTGGTAAGGCCATTTCACACAGTGCCATAGCCTCAGACCCATATGTTAGAGCAAAAGGAGTTTCCCTCATTGTGATTTTTAGCGACGTCTGAGTGCCCATAGAGCATTTGGAAGGTGATCCGCCGATGGCTTTGCCTTCTCACCAGGCTCTTCTTTAACACACTCAGGACTGTTTGTTGGCATTTTCGGCTTGCCCATTTCCTTGCGGGTAGCACACGGATGATTGCCAATGTTTAACATTGTTCTCTTCCACGAATCTGTCGAATTCGTCTACGAATTGAGGTCCGTGATCGGAAACCATCACTCTTGGAACACCAAATCTTGTCCATATTTGATCGAGCAAAAGTATGTTATGTCCCTGGTATTGGTTTTTACCAAGGCCTTAGCCTCGACCCATTTAGTAAAATAATCAACCGCGACGACAGCGTACTCGCATCTGAGCGACCACTTCTTCAAAGGTCCGATGAGGTCGATTGCCCACATGTCGAAAGGCCAGGCGGCTACCACTATGCTTTGTTCGATTGAGGTAGCTGGGGATATTTGCGAACCTCGGCAAGTATCACACGCGCGGGTATGAGCTTTGGCGTCTTCATCTAATTTTGGCCAATAATATCCGGCTAGAAGTACATACGTGCTAGTGTTCGATTGGAGAAATGGCGCCGCACATTCCTCATGTAGCTCTGTTAGGATTCCCGTCACCTCCTCAGGTCGTGACGCATCGTAGAAGGGTTTTGAGAATGAATGACGGTAAAGCACGTCGTCCATAATCGTATATCTCGCGGCCCTTCTTACTAAGGCCCTAACCGCAAGAGGTCGCTCGGAAACTCTCTAACTCAATATAAGATTTTATGATGTCGATCCAACAAGTGTTCTTGGGTTGGAAATCCATGATCTCATACAGGAGATGGCGGGCTCACGATAGATGTTCGACCATGATGTTGGGATCGCACTGAAGCGTCTTATTTGGTTAATTTGGATAAGTAGTCGGCCCTATGATTGTCCTCTCGAGGGATATTTTTGAATTGACAATATGTGAAGCTGCCTTCGAGTCTTTTGACGAGGTTAATATACCTTTGTAAAATTTCGCAATGAATGCTATATGACCCTTTGATTTGATTTACTACCAACTGTGAGTCACAAAATACTTGTATATTTTCGACTTTCATGGCTTTGGCGAGTTTCAACCCAGCAATGACGGCCTCGTATTCTGCCTGGTTGTTAGAGGCGGTGAAATCAAATCTCAGAGCCTGCTCAATTTCTTCTGATGTTCCTGGTTCTAACAGGATTATTCCCGCGCCGCACCCTTTGTGATTAGCGGAGCCATCAACGTAGAGCTGCCAACAGTGACTTGGCCTGATAGGCTCGTCCTCTGTGGTGACCTTATCTTGGTCGGAGTGTTGGAGCGCTGCTCTTTCACCTCTTCGTTGAAGCTTGTTTTACGCTATGAAATGCAGGAGAGCTTGGGCCTTTACGACTTTCGGGGCTCATATCGGATATCAAACTCGATAAGCTTCGATGGCCCATCGGAGATGTCGACCGGACAGTGCGGCTTGTGAAGAACTGTCTTAGCGATGCGTTCGATAACACTACGATGGTGTGCGATGAAAAGTAAGCCCTTAATTTGCGGGCAGCTATAACAACACAATAAGCCAACTTTTCTATATTAAAATAACGACTTTCAACGGGGCTTAGAGCTTTGGAAACATAAAAAACTGGCTTCTGCGAGCCTTCCTCCTCTTTTACGAGTGCTGCGGCTACGGCCCTATCTGAGGCTGCCAAATATAAAAACAGAGTATCCCCGAGCCTCGGGCTAGTTAGCAACGGCGGTCTTGATAAGTATTCTTTGAGGTCTTTAAATGCTTGGGAGCATTCCGCTGTCCAAGAGAAGGTGCCAGCCCCTTTCAGAATTTTGAAGAAAGGCAGACTTCTTTCTGCAGATTTGAGACAAACCTACCCGTAGCGTGATCCGCCGTTGAGCATTTGTACTTCTTTAATCTTGGTAGGCTCGCTCATGTTGACCAGGGCCTCGATTTTTTCGGGATTTGCCTCGATCCCCTTTGACTTACCATAAAGCCGAAATTTCCTGCCTGGACCCCAAAAGTGCATTTCGTAGGGTTCGAGTTTCATCAGTGATTCTTCACGTTTGCAAAGGTTTCGCGAAGGTCCTCCAAGTGATCTTGGCGACTTGATTTCACGACCATGTCATCAATGTAGGCCTCCGTGTTCTTGCCTATCTGTGTCTTTGAAAACTCTGTTTACCATTCTACGATAGGTTGAGCTGCGTTTTTAGGCCAAGCGGCATCATCTCATAGTAATATAGTCCGCCGCGGCCACGAAGGCCGTCGGCTCCTTATCTTCATCGGCCATTCGACTGGTGGTAGCGGAATAGGCGTCGTGAAGCTTAAGGTCTCAAAACCCGCGATCCCATCCACCATTTTATCGATTCGAGGAGAGCGCGTAGGGTCCTTTGGACAAGCTTTGTTTAGATCGGTGAAGTCGGCGCACATCCGCCACTTGCCGTTGTGTTTTTCACCATTACCACATTTGCCGGCCAGGTGGGGTATTGAAGTTCTTTGATTATGCCTGCTTGCTAAAAGTTTCTCAACCTCAATTTTATTGCGACCTCCTTTTCACGTAGAGAATTGGCGCGCACTTTGTTGTATTGGCACGAAGTTGGGATCGACACTTAGGTTATGTAAGGCGACCTCGATTCTACACACCTCATATCGATTACCTCCCGGGCGAATCGTCCAAGTTTGCTTTGAAGCTTGATCGACTCTTCCCTTTCTTCCTCGGTAGTCCTCGATCCTATTTTTATCTTTTGATCGGGATATTTGATGTTTATTATAACCCGATCAACTCGTCTTGGCGGTGAAGTCGGGCTCGTCCCGAACTTGCAATGTTTCTACCTCTACGGCCTTCTCGGAGACTTCTTTCATCATAGCAATCGATCCGTAGGCGTGTTAAGACCATCCGGTCGTGGTCGCTTAGAGTCGACCCTGTTTTTGGTCATATAGTCGAGGAAAGCTCCAGTCGGTGACGGCGACCCCAACTTCTTCCCTACGTGAAATTTGACCCGTTGGTGAGGAGCGGACGCCACCATTTGGAACTTCTTCATATTTGGGATTCCCAAAATCATGTTGTAGTAAGAGAGGCGGTCGATTACCAAGAAAGTTATTATCTCCGTTCTCTACGAGGCTCATAGTCGCCCAAAATGATATTGAGGTCGATCGTGCCTTTGACCCGTCTTGTGTCGTTGGTAAAACCTTCGAGGACCCCAAGGTAGGGTTTTAACTTGGCCTCCCGAATCCGATCTGTTTTAATAAATCGAAATAGATGACATCGCGCCGGCCCTGTATCGACCATTACTCGGTTGACGCCGTGTTTGTCGTTCACCCCACCTTTAGAATGAGGGGTATCTCTCCATAGGGCCACCGATTTGTTGTTAGCTCGCTTTTGTGTGAATATGATTCCCTTCTCATTTCTCTCCCAACACAATCGCCAAACCGCGGGTATTGATTTGATTTATCTGAGATTTTAGTTGATGGTTGCTGGGGATATTCCCGTGGATGACCTGAACCTCTCTCTGATAGACGCGAGGTTGGCGTCCTTGACCGGAAGTGTTGTTCCCCTCGCGTTTATATTTACTGGCTGGTCCTTCACGGATCAGCCTTTCTATCTCGCGCCTCAGGGTGAAGCATTCATCGGTGATGTGGCCATGGTCCTTGTGATAGTCGCAGTATTTGGATTTATCGCGGCTATCAGGATCGCCCCTCATAGGCTTTGGTTTGTCGAAATGTTCACGAATTTCAAACAGTATTTGGGATGCTTTGGTGTTGAGCGGGGTAAAATTATCCTCGCTAAACTTGTACGGCTTTTTACCTCACGATCGCGATTAGTATCTCGTCCCTTTTCTTTTTACGGTCATCCACGCGATCCTCCTTCGCGAACGTGGCTCTGTCTTAGGCTTTGCTTTCCGCCAGACGGCGCCTCCCCCCCCATCATTCAGCTCTTTCTAACATCTCCCGAGACCCGCTTTGGGGGCGCAGATTGGTCGATTTTCATCGGGCCTTTGGCGATTCCGGTGAGGAAACATGTTATGACCGCATCGTCCGGAATGTTCCTTGTTTGATCATATATTACGGCGAACCGTTCGTAATATTCTTTTCCAGATTCATGTCCTCCCATACGAACCTCATATAGGTCCTCAATGGTTTTCTTCGGCACGCTTGCCGACTCAAACTCTCGACAAACTTTTCCGACAAGTCCTCCCAACTTTCAATCGAGCGCGAGGAGCCCGCGTATCCAGGGCGCGACCCTATCACGCATGCCGCCAACCAACGCGATGCACCACCAGGCGGATTTATTTTGTGTAGCAAGGGTGATGCGACCTTGGAACGGTGAGCGATCGTTTGGGCATGAATTTCCATTGTAATAGTTATGGCGGGATAGCTAACCTTCTCTCTGGCTGGGAGGCAATGTTTGGTAATCCTTTGGCGAGTACGTCGATCCCGAAATAGGGGCGATTTTCTCGACGGGCCTCGACTTTTTAATTCCGCAAGCTCTTTCTCATTACCTCATCACATTTCGCCAAAATAGAGGTCGATCTCGGGTCGTGGATGCTGTGCTTGCGTATCGGCTCGCTCCGTTCTACGCTCGATTCCCTATGATTTTGTGATCCTCTTGGCGGGCCTTTTTTCCACGATAATTTGTGCGAGCATCTTGTGCGGGTCTATATCGATGGATAGGCATCTCCTCTCTAGGAAGGTGAGGCGACTTGGGGCTAAAGCCTTGTCCTTCTCACCCAACCTATTAAACGCGGACCCTTTGTCGATCTTCTTTCCTTTTTGATGGTCGCGATCTTGGGGGCGAGGTTCGTGGAATTTCTTTCCTCGGTCCATAGCGACTGAAGAGTGCACGCTCTCTTCTACGTCGATTCTTTGAATTTGGCTCTGGCGGCCCTGATACAGATGCGACCGCCGGAGGATTTCGTTTTGGGAGGATTTCAGGGTCGAATCGTCATAGGGGCTGGCCCTTAGCCACCAGGCGGAATTGGTGAGATACATAGTTTCAGGCGTACTGGCGTATTCCCTCATTTCGGCGACCTCGGGTCCTCCGAAAGCCCGGTTGTATTTTCGGGATCGATCTTTGGCTTTCTTGTGACCTCTCTCTGCGAGTTCCATCCAGGGCAACAATAGCCTCTTTCGACTTGGTTTTTGATTAATGACATTTCGAGCATCGCTAGGTGCTAAGACCCCTCTCACAGGATCCTCTCTCCTGGCAGGAGATTGTCTAGTGTTTCTCCTGCGCCCTCCCCACGAGCTTGATGTAGCATAGTACCTTTTGCAGGGGTTTGGGGTGTCAGATGCCCTTTACTTCCAGCCATCTCTGCGTGGTGGCTCTTCGAGCGGTTTCTTTGGTAAAGGGAAGAAATAAAGGTAGTTTGAGGATTTTTCTTTGTAAGATTATCTCCTCCTGAATGAGAGCTCTAGGTGATTTTTTACACAATCGGTTTCCCGGTAACGGAGCCAACTGAAGACGTCTAAATCCTCACGGGTGTCCTTGCGGTGTTCTGACGGTGGATATCTGGCTGTATTTAAGGTGTGGTGATGCACCGGCGGGTGGTGGTGTGGAGAGTTAGAATGGAGAGAGCTTTTGCTTGGGAATATAGTGTGTATTTCATATCTCTCTCATCTTTTTAGTTTACAATGACCACCCCTTTTATAGAGGTGGATAACTTAGGGAGCAAGTAATCTATTAGATCTTTTTCTAGTAGATAGATCTTACTTAGATATTAAGCAAGATGAAATATCTAAGTTACAAGTGGGGAAAAGATCTGGATCAATAGGCGACCACCTCTCTGAGGTCGCAAGGAGCAAGCCCTCTATGGCCTCGCCCCCTGGCGACCCTTCTTGACTTGCCTGGATGAGATTTCACAGGATCTGTTGCCTTTGACTGGGACCGCAAATGCCTTGATCGCGGCGAGGTGAGACACTGGCCGCCCATTTTGCGATCTCTCTTGTCATGCCGGAGGGAGGCTGCGGCGGGTTGTCCCCTACTGTTGAGGTGGTGGAATTATTTATACCCATCAATCATCTTGATCAATTGAACACAATATTACTTGATATCAGGAATATTGATGTTAAGATTGAGGATGAAGATGCTGCTTTGATTTTGCTGGTTTCATTACCAGCTTCCTATGAGAACTTTATGCAGTCCCTTTATAGTTAGGAAGGATACAATTGCTTTAGAGGATGTAAGGTCATCTTTACATGCCAGGGAGCTAAGACATAAGGCATTTGGAAGCGAGGCAGTCAGAGTGCAGGACCGATAGTCGATGGTAGGTTAGTGGAAAAAGAGCATGGTCAATCTAGGAAGAAAAGTTCCAAGAAGACAAGGTCCAAATGCCCAAAATCCATAGATGTTTGCAACTACTGTAAGGAGCAGGGACAATGGAAGTCCAATTGTCCAAAGAGGAAGAAACAAAGCCAGGAGAACGATTCACGCACAATTGCTTTGTGGCGGTGAGCATGATTGAGATGAGGACATGGTCCTTGTGGCGAAGAGTTAGCACATCAAACGATGTGTGGATTCAGACTCACTGGGGCATCCTTTCATATTGCCCTCACACTGCAGTGGTTCTCAAGTTATCGACATATAGATGGTGGTCATATATCTATGGCAAGCAAAGCAAGGTCGCAAGGTAGTTGGGATTGGCTCGATTCGATTGAGGGACAGAGGATGGAAGATTCTCAGAAGCGAGAGAAGTTAGACATGTTCCACAAATGACCAAAAACTTGGTATCTCTCAGTTCTTTGGACAGCATGGGATTCACTTTAAGGGGGAAAGGGGTGTGCAGAGTGTCTATAAAAACTCAATTGAGGTTCTCAGAGGAATCAAGAAAGGGACTCTGTATATATTACAAGTGGTCGAGTTGTTCTTTGATTCTCACTTCTTTGTGACATCTCTTGAGGTTCATCGATCCTGACTATATAAAGCTATGGCATATGAGACTGGGTCACATGGGTGAAAATGGGATGCAGGTTCTTTCTTTGAAAGATCTTCTTGAGGGATGTAGGGTAAACAATATGGACTTTTATGAGCATTGTGTGTTTGGGAAGCTTCATAGGAGCAAGTTCTCAAAAGGGTACATAACACAAAGTCATCACTTGATTACATTCATTCTGATTGTTGGGGGTCATCAAAGGTGGAGTCTCAAAGATATTTCGTGTCCTTCATAGATGCCTATTCAAGGATGACTTGGGTGGTGCTGATGAAACACAAAAGTGAGGCATTCAAGAGCTTCATGCAATGGAAGGCTCAAGTTGAAAATCAGTTGGGGAAGAAGATCAAGAGGCTTTGTACAAATAATGGTCTGGAATTTTGCTGGACTGAGTTTGATACATTATGCAAAACTGAGGGTATTGTCAGACATCATACAGTCATGAATACTCCTCAGCAAAATGGTGTAGCTGAAAGAATGAATCAAACTCTTTTGGAGAGAGCAAGAGCAACTTGAGTGGATTGAACTTGCTGAAAATTGAACGCTTGTAAACTGAAATCTGGATACTCAGTTGAGGGCAGATCAACTTGAGTGGATTCTGAGGAGAATTCTGGTACTGTACATCCTGGCATTGACGAATGCATCTGGTACAAGTACGTCTGATTATGCAATCTGGTGACGTTGAATGAGAGTTCAAGTCAATGTGGAGATTTGTCAGTTTTGCTGACTTGATCTCTGAACTGATAAATAATCTGGTGGAACTAATCTAGAAAACTGAGATTGAGAATGATGGTCAGTTTAGTTAAGTATATTCAGTTTTGTGAAAGTCAGTTTGATGAAGTGCAACTCAGTTTCTTCTGAAGTCAATAGTCAGTTCTGGTCTGCTGAGTTTTGCTGAGTTCTACATCTGGGCAGTTGATTACAAGTCTGGGAAGTCAGTTTTGAGATGAGTTTCGTCTAGTGGATAACAGCTGGAGCTGGGGTCCATATTTGGGGTATTTATGAGAATTCCGACAAAGATCTTTGGCGGTTAGGGTTTGGGATTTGTGTCTATAAATACCTATGTTGTAATCAATGCAAGAGTGTGTCTTTCAATTTGTGAGGAGTACCTTGTAATTCTGTGCATAATAAAATATATTCTTTTCTGTCCGTGGAGTAGTCGGCACAACGCCGGAAACCACGTTAAATCACTGTGTTCTCTTTGTTTCCGTGTTTTATCAATTCCGCAATACTTTACGTATGCATTGCTATCTGTTATTTATCTTTCTTAAACTGCAAGCTTCTCGTCTGTGTTTATAACTGTAATATATGAGGTGGTTTGTGGTGAATATCTGGTTGTGTTTGTGTTGGAGCCGCTGGTGCACGGCGGCATGGTGGAATGTACGATGGCCGGAAAGTAGAAAATAATGAGGAGCTCCACTGTCGACTAGTTGGCAGAGTCTGGTTGCTTTTTATAAAATTGTAGATATCTTTGTGAGTTACATTGAGAGGGCTGAGCTAATGATGATAAGACATAATAAAACATGTTAAGGCACTAATTAAACTAGGTGGCGGTTATAACAGGCCCGACATGGTGCGGACCCAACACTTAGCCATTTTTTGAGTCTTTGTCTTGAGCTCACCATATAGCCGCTTGTTCTCCCTATATGCGGGCTTGTACTCACGCGGGGCGGGCTGGCCGACCCCGATAGCCTCGGATCACGCTTAGTTTGACGGAGGATTAACATCTTATTGACCTGTCTTTTGTCACCTTGTATACTGTTGGGGCCGCCGAACGAACCCGATTATGGATCTGTGGGCTAAATGATATATTAGGCGTATCAATGGCCCCCTACTCCATGCCTTAATTGTTCACAAGAAGCACAAGGCATGGAGTAAAGTTGTTAACACATTGACAACCTTGTACCTTGAGGACTTGCTGTGAAGCGGGTCGCTTGCTAGCGCATTCGGAACGCTGAACGCATGGGTGTTGGTATTAGGTGCCACGCTACAAAGCGGGTGGTCTTAGGCAACTTTTATGTCGTAAAATGACTCGCTGCGTGCTGCGCACTATAAATTGGATGAGAGTAAATGCCGCCCTACGAAGCAGACGGTCATAAGGGTGGGGCCGCGCTATGAAGCGGACGGACCCATATGGTGCCACGCTATTAAGAGGACGGTCTTAGAGTTGGGGGAGTTGAAAATCCTTGGTTGGGCCGATCGGGCCGCATATAACCGTAACGGTTGATGCATGGTTTAAGGAGCCGTTTCCACAACGTGTCAGACGTGACTGTTGAGGTGAAAGGCCGGCCCATGATTGGCTGAGCCGTTTCGATAACCGTCCGCAATTATGGCAATTTTGAATTTCAACCGAAAAGTGACGCTCGAACTGGCTGCATTTAATGCTTCCTCACCTTATCATTATCTCTTTGATATGAACAATAAACTTGTCTTTTTCTACAACTTTGTTGCTTGATCAACATGCAATGACTTCAGATCTGATTCTTTGAGTCTGAGTGTTTACTTCACGTCTGATCTGAATTTTCTTTTAATCTGAATCTTCTGAATTAAATTTCTTCGGCTACTCAACTTTTTCTTTTGGATTTTATTCAATCACTCTTCTCCACTGAATCTTATTAGATATGTTTTAGTCTTCGGATCTGATTTTCATTTTCTCTGATCTTAAGTTTTGATCAGAGTACATCATATTTTTATATAAGCTTGAAGTTTCTTCACATTACTTGACTTCAATATCACACTTCTCGCATAAACCTATACATTTCATCTATGTTCTATACATTTCATCTATGTTCTATCAGGCTTATATTACAACTGGTTGGCCATCATCAAAACTGAAAATCCTAATAGTAGGGAGTAATAGGAGCGACCTGTGCAGAGATCCTTTGTCGGAGATATGACAACGCCGAGCTAGCGACTAATGGGATGTTTAGGCTTTTGAGCTCAACTGCCGAGATCCAATATACTAAGGTCGAGCTCCGCTGGCCTGGGACCGTGGACCTGGACAATACACTGAGGTGGTCTTACGCTCATAGCTTTGCTGTGTAAGAGTCATGTGTACGATGACCGATGACCGATCTAGCCCACGTCAACAGCCCTACCAGCACACCGGTGGTTAACTTCTTCTGGGATCCACTTGGTGTACTTCAAGCGTATTTAGAACACTATCTAAAACATTAGCGGTTATCCTTAGTGATAGATGACAAATTTCATATCACTTGAACCGTTAGTGATATATTAGCAAAATTAGAATCAGATTTTTACAATTCTACCCGTAGATATTATCTACGAGTAACTATGAATTTCGTAATATTTTTCTACGAAATCCTCGTTATTCAACGTCAGAAAAGCAGGACTTGAAAAACACGCCGGGTCTGAAAGGATCAATTATCCCCCCACATCTTTTACCTCAAGGATTTATCCCATAACCTACAACCATTTTTGTTTGAAATCAACAAACAAATTTTAATTGTTGCAACAGTTTCTTCTTTTGTTTGATTTTTTTTACAAAACACTATCACTTATCTAATGGAAAGGAAAACAACAAACATCGCAAAAAGACAGAATTGATAACAAAAACAAAGAGCTGTTAACACGAACATATACATGAGTAGTTGGTTTTGCATAATGATGTAGACAACACAACTCTTTGAATTACCCCACATTAGCTTTTCATTTTACAACCATGTTACCAATAGTATCAGCTTCTTAAAACGTAGAACCCAAACATTAAAGTGCCTCCATTCTTCCTGCCTCGAATGAGTGGAAGGGTTAATCAGACACAGGTGGTTCTAATCATGCGCTACAACTCCACTCCTCCAACTTAGCAAGGCCCATTGCGCTTAAGCGCATTCCTTATCAACTCGGGCCATGCTTAGGAGACCAATCATATCAGTTTCTTGCTTATTATTCAAGGTGACATGACAATTCCCATATAGAAGGAGTAAACATTTTCTTCTAAAGTAATCCCTATCCATATGGGCATCAGCAATTTTGACATCAACCTGGAAAGTCTGCTTTACCAATGGGACCATGGATCACTAAAAGTACACCTCTGTTTAATGCCATCAAACATGCTCCAGCATATATAGAGATCTAGATTCAAAGTCTAAATCAACTTATTGCCATGGACTAATCCTAACAATATGCCATTTTTTTTTATAAAAAAAAGAGAAATATTATGTTTGTATTAGTATTGTCTAATTGTAGTAGTTAAGTATTCCATTAATCCTAAAATAATGAAATATTAGCCAATGTTTTAGTGAGAAATTAATGTTTACATTCACTTAATACAAACATTGATAAAACTCTCGTAAGATAACACATTTCTCAAGAATAGAACTACCTCCGTCCCAGAATATACAAGTACGCCCCCTAGTTAAAAGTAAGGGCTTTTCTAGAGATCTTATACTAATTTAAACAACAATTATTAACAAATAAAAGTGCCCCTTTTAAGGCCAAAAAAAAAAAAAAAAAAAAGAAAAAAAAAAGTTTCAATTTTAAAACAGAAAAAATCCTGTGAACCCACAGGGGAAGCATTCTCCTTTCCAAATAATGAGCTGTGTGACTTTTGACTTGTACGAGCTTTTTCATCCGACCAAAGTCTCTTTTCTTTTTTCTTTTCTTTGTCCTACTCCACCACTCTCTTTTCTTTTTTTGTGACACATCCAATCCAAATATATAGCAAAATAAAACAATATAATTTCAATCACACCAAAGACATATATATATATATATATATATATATATATATATATATATATATCCATAAAAGATTGATATAAATATTTTCCACTTATGAGTATATTATATAGGGTCTAAAATGAAAATGTCTTTGTTGTTACCAAAACCATGCACATGTGGTTCCTTAAATAAATGGTCTCACATATAGAATTTAAATAAAAAAATTCACGCAATAATTAAGAATTAAGAATTTCAAGATTCTTTAGCACAGCCTTTTGGTATCATCATCATCATCATCATCCCGGTCGATGTTTTTACTGTTTTCACCGAATGTTAGGCTCTTTCTTTTTGAACCGACCGCAGTCGGGCATTTAGTCGGATTCTCTGATGCATCAACAGCATACCCCGAATGAAACGGGGAAAACGGAGGAGAGATGTTTTTCATGTTCAGAAGCTCTGAATTCCTTGTTTCTTGCTGTTTCAATCGATTGTATAAAGAAATTATTTCCTCCTGTCGAAACAAATAAATAAAGAGTTTTTTTTTATGATCGTTAAATAGTACTCATTCCGTCTTCAAAATATAAATCATTTTATATTTATTTATTTTCTTAATCTGTATGAACAGTAGAAACTCACTATGTTAAGACAGCTACTGCAGTAGAGGGGGTTTATCTTGTGGCCCAAAGACTCCTTTGTTAATGTTTGATCAAATGTAAACAGAGTTGCAGCAGCAGCAATAGCAGATGGCCTGTCCTGAATCGTCATTTCATCTGTATGTGTCAAGAATCATTTGTAAAAGTCTTAAAAAGTCATTTTCCACCTAATTAATTAAATGTTTGCAATTGGGTATAAGAAACAAAGTTTGAAAAATTTTACCAAAAAATAAAGAAAATTAAAAACTCACCTTTAATTGTCTTTAATAGAATCTCAATAACCTTTGATACAGAATTAGTAGAAGAAGGGTGTTTTTGGGAAAACTTTGATACAAAATAATGGATAAAAGCAAAAGGGGTTGCTAATTTCATCTTCCATTCCAATGTATCCAAAACTATAAGCTCCATTCTTTGAATCATTCTACTTTCAAAATTGTATTCTTTTTCCACCAATTGTGATATTCCTGGCACCTTGCATTCTTCCATTTTTGCTGCCAATGATAAACATGCTATTGCCAATAATGGCACAACCCAATACTTCTCATCCTAAATAAAAATATTATATTATATTAACCCAAAAAAAAAAAAAAAAATGAAATAAATCAATCTGGGTATGAATTAATGGTCCAAACCTTAATGAATTTCCTAGAAAGAAATCTGTCCATATATGTGACAGCTAAGTAGCCAGTTTGGATTTCGAATCCAAATGCCAAACCAGTCTGCATTGAAAAAATAAAAATAAAAAATAAAAATAATGTTTAATGAGATGAAAAAAAAAAATTAATTGCAAGAAATTGACATTATTATACTAACTCGAAAAATGTAGTGTATAGCATCCATTCGAGCTTTTTTAATCCAATCAACACTTAAAGCATAATCGATGTCTTGTTTCTGAACACCATTTCCATAATTGATCTCTCTGTTAAGCAAAATTAGCAGATATTCCTCATCATCTTCTTCCTCTTCTTCGAAAATGGTGTCATTTTCTTGCAGTTCATCACAGTCAAAGCTGGTTTGACTCTCTTGGCATAAAAGGCTGGAAGAAGGAGACAATGTAGGCTGAGAAAACTCCATTTTCTCCCCCTTGGAATCAGAGTGTATTATTCATCATGTAATTTATAGCGGAGTAAAAAGGGGGGAAATTAACCCATAAAAAAGGAAACGTGGAAGAAAAATTAATAGGTAGTGGGGTAGAAAATAGAAATTTCGATCCCCGCCAAAATAAAAAATAATAAATAAAATAAGAAGGAAAAATATCTAAATATGCACTTGCCAAATTATAATATGTAAATAAATAAAATTGTTTTAGAAGATTTTAACACAATGGTAACAACTCCTATAAATGCGGGGTTGTGCTGTAATTTTGGAAAGAAATTAAAATTATGGCGTGAATATAGGGTGTGGTGTGCAGGAGTTTTTAGTTGTGGGTGGATCGACGTGCTGGAGAAGATGGTTTTATAAATTTGAGTTCTCTTCTCTCTCTGTTTTCGATTATTAGAAGAAACGTAGTCAAATTGCAGGGCGTGATTTATGATTTTATTTTTTTTCAAAATTCTATTCTATTATGTTACCGTCATATTTTCAATTTTTCGTTGAGACGGAATACGTACACAATAAACAAACATACATAACATATATATTTACCTCCAAAAAAATAAAATTGCATCTGATATTGTCAGAAATATCAGATTTGCGGTATATGAATTTTGAGATGGATATCTAGCTGATTGTGGGTGATTTCTCCGCTGAGATGTGGTGGAGCTCAAGAAAAAAGATGGAGCTTTTGTGGAGTCAGAGGAGGAGGATGGTGTTTTTTTACTATTAGCTGTGCCTGATAGACTGCTTACGTACCCTTCATAAGGGATCAACTCAATGCGTAGTTCTTAGAAGAAAATCCGAGAGAGAGAGCTGTAATGGAGGTGAAAGTGATATGTATAGAGGCATGGAGCTGGCCAACTTGTAAGGGCAGGACAGCTGGTGAGAGCAGGAAAGCTGGCAGACTGCGAGCTTGGAGGGCTGAAAGCCCTTGACGAGTAGAAAGCCCTGGCGGACTCGGAGAGCCCACGACGGGCAGAGAGTCCTGGCGGACTCGGAGAGCTCATGACGGGCTTATAGGAACTTTGTTGCCAAGTTGTGTTGAAGGATGGCGAGCCGGAGGGGCGAGCATGTCGGGCCCCCAGTGCTTAGTATCGAGCTAGTTGTTAGATGCATTATTCCCGTTGTACTGGCTAACGATGATGATCGTGATAGCGTGAGGCGGAGCTGGCCGAGGACCCTGTCCGCTATTGGGCTTATGTTGATTTTGGTATATCAGTATCTAACGGCTTGCAAACAGGATCAATCAAAAACCAAACCGATTCAAACCATTGGTTTTCAAAGTATTTTGGTTTGATTTATCATTCTCACAAACCAAAACGAGTTATAAAAGGTGAAGGTGAAAAACCCAATCAAACAAAATAAAACCGATTATAAGAAGAGATGAATGTTGCCAAATCGCAGGGCGAGAGAAGCCTAATATTTATGAATTGAATTTTTTATATTAATGTTACATTTTTTTAATTCTAAGATGTAATGTAATCATCATATTTTCATTTTTTAGTTTGAGAAAGTATGTCAAAGATTTTTAAATCAAGCGTTTACCTTTATGTAAAAACATACAATCCTACAAACATCATCACAATATGGGCACTATATATATATATATATATATATATATATATATATATATATATATATATATATATATATATATACTCCGTTTCAAAATAAGCATGATTATCAAAATTATTTGTTCCATTTTATTTGAGGTTGTTACATTTTCAATACATTATTTATTGTATTTTTCCTTGTTTTACCCTTATTTATTACAACATGAGATATAAAAAACAAGGCTACATTAATTATACTCAAAGTCTTTTTAGCCATTTCATTCTTAAAGTTAATGCATTGATTTACTTTCTTAATATGTGTGTTTTGACAACTGCATTAGATAAATTAGAACAAAGGGAGTATCTAATAGTTTGCAGACCGAAACCAAACTGAATCAATAGAAAACAAACTGATTCAAAACATTGGTTTTCATACTATTTTGGTTTGGTTTATCATTCTCACAAACAAAACCGACTTATACAAGATAAATGCACTGGCGGATCTATATGTATTAAGGTATTAAGGTGAGGTCACCGGACATACTAAACACACAAACTCACGGACATACTAAACACATAAACTCACCGGATCTATATGTATTAAGGTATTGATCGAGTTAAGTGATTTTTAGTATTAAAACAACGATATATTTTTGTGTTAAAAATATGTCGTTTTGTCTTTAGAGAAAACAGTTTTAGGCAACAGTGACTCATTGAAATAAATTTTTGTATAACAAATAGTTTTAGATTTCGGTGATTTATTGAAACAAATTTCTGAGTCCGTCCTGACATGAAGAAGGTGAAAAATCGAAATAAATCGAACTAAACTTACTATAGGATTTAGAAAAACGAAGGGATTTTTTTTTTTTTTTTTTTTTTTTTTTTTTTTGCACTGCAGACGTTGGTGTGTAAGTTTGACTGAAGAGTGATGCCTTAGTAATGAGGGTGGCACGAGGGAATTTCAGCAATAATGATATATATATCTCATATCTGGGTAGATAATGTTCACATTAAACAAGTATCTTCTGCGTGTTATTTTTTTTTTGATTCATTTTACTTTTTGATTCATTTATACAAATTGAAAGCATTGGTAAAATTATACATATAGGCATTAATGCCTAAGTAATTTCAGTGGTACATTGTAGTGGACGAAGTGTTTTTTTTTTTTTTTTTTTTTTTTTTTTTTTGGACTCGATCTGCACTATCATTGATCGTGAATAGAATCATTTATTTTTTTAATAATAAAATTTTATTTCAAGTTTTAGTGTTACAGCAAATCTTAGAGCAACTCGTTGATAATCATTGCTAACCGCCTACGTCTGACTATTAGGGAACTCGTTGATAACTGTCAAAGTGCTTTTACCCAGGCAGACGAACATCCGATAATATCATTATCACTCAGGAGGTACTTCAAACCATGCGCAAGAAGACCGGCCGGAAGGGTATTATGGCTATTAAAGTGGATCTTGAAAAAGCGTATGACAGAGTTAGTTGGGAGTTTCTGAAACAACTACTTCATTTAGTGGGCTTCGGCGACGCATTGATCGAGCTTATTTTTTATTCAATGTCTTCTACAATGCTTGAGATTCTTTGGAATGGCCAACCACTTGTTCGGTTTTCGGCCGAGGCGTGGGCTTAAGCGGGGTGACCCGTTAGCGCCGTACCTCTTTGTTCTTGTCATGCAGATCCTTAGTGGTGATCAAAGAATCAATCGCAGGCCGAATCGGAAACCGATTGTTGTTTGAGGGGGGGTCGAAGCTCTCACATTTGTTCTTTGCGGTCCACCTTATCTAAAGCAAGGCCGGGCAATTTTAACTCAAACGGTCCTCACAACGCGACCCCTACTACCATATGCAAACGGTGAAGCTCCCTTCTGCCACCTCCAATGAACTTGACAAACTGGCCCGTTCTTTTTTCTGGGGCGACTATGAAGACAAGAGGAGCATTCACCACGTTGCGTGGGACACTATATGTCGGCCAAAAAATCTTGGTGGGCTAGGAATACGGAAGGCTCGGGATATGAATATTGCGCTTTTGGCAAAACTAGTCTGGCAACTTTTGACGGACCATAATAAACTTTGGGTCCAAATCTTGTGGAAAAAGTATGGCTCACCACTTGATCCACCCAAATCAGGCTGCTCTTTTATATGGAGACACATTTGTTATGCAGCTAACGAACCGAGGGATGCACTAACCTGGGATGATGAAGGCCGCCCCATTTGGAAGCCTGCCCCTTCAGGTAAATTTTCTGTCAGCTCGGCCTACTCTGAAATTCGTAGGATTACGATTCCCCCACAACATGTTGATGTGGGTTGGAAGCATATTTGGGACATCAAAGGCCCCCTTCGTGGAAATATCCTCCTCTGGCAGACACGCCAGCAAGCCCTCCCAACAGCATCGAATTTATACCAACGACACATTATTGATACCGATGTATGTGCTAACTGCCAGAATCACACCGAGACAAGTATTCATGCTTTGCGTGATTGCAGATGGGTAAAAAACTTGTGGAGAAGCGATATTCATCCACAAAGTTGGAGCAATTCACTACCGTTGATGAGATCCCCGATGGCTTGATACCTGCCTTAGCCGCAACATGTATAAAAAGGACAACTTGCAATTTTGGAAGTTTCTTTTTAGAGAGCTCATTCTGAGCATTTGGTATTGGCGCAATGAAGTACTTCATCAAAGTGATAAATGAAGCCACCGGTGGAAGTGCTCTCTATCAAGCGATTAGGAAAGCTCGTGAACTACGATTAGCATGGCAAAACTAGTTTTGATTTTAGTCCTAGATTTGTTTAGTACATTGATACGTTGATTGAACTTATTGTACAAATTTTGTTTATAAATAAAGATCCTACTTAAACTAAATCTTTGAGCAACTCCAACGGCAGCAGCAATACAGCAAATTGCCGTAAAATTCCACTCCAATGGCTATGGTTTTTCTCCATCAAATTGGTGGAAAGCAAAAAATGACCATCAAATTTGCTGTTGGTTTTTCCTACCGGCAAACACTATCCAACCTCTTTTTAATATATAATTGATATTTGAAGATGGAATATGCTAAGAATATTCCTTTTTGGCGTAGAACCATTGGAGTTGATGGATAAAATTTGATGTAAAAGTTACACCAATCCGATGATTTGGTGTAAAATTTGAGTGTAAACCCTTGGAGATGCTCTTTAGAAGATCAACCAAATTTTTGTGCGGATCTATATGACATACTTGATGAGTTAGTTAGTGGCGGACCCATGATTAAATATTAGGGTGGTCTTGATTTTCAATTTAAATGAAAATACAAGTCCGTGTAATGACGATGACAGATAATGTCACCTTAATAATCCGGGCCCTAATTGAATCTAGTGATGAACACACACTAAAACCCTAATGCCTATAGAATGAGGTGGTGTCGTTTTGATGTTTGCGGCTGAGTCCAAGAATGTATCTTAGATTGCCTACGTATCCTGTTAGGTTCCAGGAATCAAGCCTTACGTAGTTCCTGGATTGTGGTATTTATAATGACAACACATGCCCTAACCCTAATATTGAGTCGGTTCGAGTTATTGTCATAATTACCCTTAATGGGCCTTAACCCTTGCCCAAAGCTATTACTGTTAATGGGCCGGGACAGCTGGTGTGGACTCTGTCCTCCATGTCGATATTGCCGACCTGCGGTACTCGACTCTGGGGCTCATTGTCCTACACTGCTCGATTGTCGATCGTCGTAGCCTCGAGTCTGGGCATCGACATGAGTACCTTGGTGTTAATCCAAAATGTGATGACCAATCGATAGACGACACGTGGATGGGTGAAACCCTGTATCGTCACGTAACAAAAGAATCTAATGCAAAATAATTTCATTTATCATACATCAAGTTACGAACATAAAATATAGTAAATATAATAAGTGTAGCTAGAGTTTGTTTCTGTGGTTTTTAACTTTTATAATTAGATTTTGATGGTATAAGGTAGAAAAAAAATTGCAAACGCGTTTTGAATGTGCACCCGGTTTTGTGGTGTTTAATTATTATAATTAGATTTACAGGTAAGAAAAAAAAAATCAAGATTTAATTTAAAAGATCTAAGGTAAAAAGAAAAAAAAATTATATTTAGATTGTATAAGGCATTAAACACGTACTATAAGCATTTTAATGGTGTAAGTAGTCTTTGTAAGCGAGCCGAGCGAGCCGAGTACTTGATGTTCAAGCTCGAGCTCGTTTATAATCGAAAGCATGCTCGGCTCGGCTCGTTAAGACAAAGCGAGCCTAAAAGCTTTGTTCGAGCTCGGCTCGATAAGAAAGGAAAATGTTCGAGCTCGAGCTCGAGCTCAGATCAAGCTTCGCGAACAGGCTCGAACTCGAGCTCTGGCTCGTTCAATAGCAGTTGATTTTTAGGGGCTCGTTCAATAGCTCGGCTCGTTCAATAGCTCGTTCAATAGATATTTGATATTGTTTTATATATTTATTATTTATATTATATATAATATATGTTCCACGAACACTAACGGCGTTCACGAGCAGGCTCGTGTTCGTTCGTTTACTAAGCGAGCGGGAGAACTGTTCGAGCTCGGCTCGATAACATAAATAAGCGAGCTCGAACGAGCTTAAACGAGCGAGTTCGAGCTTTGTTCATGAACGTTCGGTTCGTTTAACACCTCTAGAAAAGAAAAAAATATTGTTTATAACGTGCTTTGAACCCGCGACCTTTTTAGATAAAAAAGATTTAAATAAACACTTAATGCCACTAGGCTAATGAAGAATTTCGTTAAAATTAAGAAGACGTTAATACATATACTAATAACAAAACAAATACAATTACACAAAAATAATTTTTTTTTTACTTTTTTTTTTCTAAAATTTTGGGGTAGTCTTGAGACCACCCCACCTCCTTAGTGGGTCCGCCCATGGATGAAGCCATAACAATAATACCATTGGATCGTTGCATGACTCGCACATTAAACAGCGCCGAAGAGAAACTTAGAGAAGAAGTAGTCGGCTAGGCTAGGGTTTGTTGGAGAAAAAATAGTGGCAAAATGAAAAATGATTTTTTTTAATTTTTTTTATTACCACTTTATGAGCTGGTTCGATTACACTATTATATAATTTATCAAGAGTGTATGATGAATTTGAAAACTACGTCTGACGTAGTTGAAAGCAGTCTTTGAATCATTCAATTCGGATAACGGGTGAATGAGAAATTAAGGCTTAAAACTGGTTAGTTAAAGTTGAAGTGTTGGAAGTTGAAGAGTTTAACTTTCATAATCCCACATTGGGCATTGTGCTAAGCTTTTCTCAATATATAAGTGGGAGGAGTTTGTTAAAAGGTATAAGATCCAAGGAAAGAGAGAGAGAGTTCAGAATGATTTTAGTTAGACGATGTTCTGCTAAAATTGCCACGCGCGCCGCCCGCCCTTGCCCGTTGACCGTTGACTTGGGTTTGGGGAATTGGGCCTGAGGCAATACTAATTTTTTGGACAAAGTTACAGTGGATTTTGTCAAATAATTAGTCAATCTCAATTCTGATTTGAGCTGAGAGTCTGAGTAATTCGATTCAATTACAGGCTCGATTCGGCTGTCTCTTCATCTGCTACTGGGCAATAATGCTGAGAGTTAGTGGAGTTAAGTAAACTCCTTCAACTGATGGAGTTAAAGTCCCGTTCAAACTCCTCAACTGATAGCTTCAATACACTTCAAGGCTGATGGAGTTACCTGATGCTTTCATCCCTATATAAAGGTCTTCTACTGCTATGGAAACAATACTAGAACTACAACACAAATACATTCTACTGCATAAAATTAGTCGAAGAGTTTTTCTTAATCACTGCAAGAGTTCGCCGTTTGTTTAGAGTTGAAGTACCTTCCTCTTGAACCGGTAAACTGAGTAATCATGGGACACAATTGCCTAAACCGTGGGTACATGCCGAAGCAATTTGTCTTAAGGACAGAGTTCATCTCACCATAGTCGTTTAGAGATAT
This sequence comes from Gentiana macrophylla, assembly GCA_026214975.1. Lineage (NCBI taxonomy): Eukaryota > Viridiplantae > Streptophyta > Magnoliopsida > Gentianales > Gentianaceae > Gentiana > Gentiana macrophylla. The sequence goes on from CM047805.1 coordinate 120,581,148, forward strand.
CCTTTCTGTTTTTGTAATTTCATTTTTCATTACTGCACTTGTAATTTTCTTTCAGATTAATAAAGAAATTGTTCTTCTTTTTTGTGGTTGTTTATTTTATTTTGCATACGATACTACGGGTATAACAATCTTAAGACAAATTTTCAGAGCCTTCTTTTGCTTTGAAAAGTATCTGTAAATTTAAATAAATTCTCAGTTCGCCTTCTGAACATTTTTTTTTAATTTTTCTGGTTGAATTGAATATCACTTTTGATATTCAGTAATCTTCTTCCTCTTGAAGTGTTTATCTTCGATCTTGAAGCGACAATGACTACTATTAATGATGCGTCATTGACACCCAGCTGCAGATGCTATGGCAGCGCGCAAGTCCGAATGCGATATCAAGTGTAATCGTGTGCCTCTCGTGACACGATCTCATTGTTACGTGGTGGACAACAAAAGATGTTGTTCTACCTGACTACGCTTGGTTTAGCCAGAATGCTCACTGAAGAGCAGCCGGTGGTTCCTCCAGACAACCTCAAACACAGAGCTCTGCTTGCTCTTGAGAGTTGGAAGCATAGTGATTTTTTATGCAAAAATTACATTCTTAACTGTTTAGACAATACTTTGTATGCTGTCTATTGTACGTTTGAGTCTGCTAAAGCATTATGGCTTGCCTTAGAGAAAAAAATATAAAATTAAGGATGCAGGTGCTAAGAAATTTATAGTAGGTAAATTTCTGGACCATAAGATGGTCGATTCCAAAACTGTAATTAAACAAGTTGAGGAATTACAAATCATTATATCCGAAATTCTAGAAGAGGGTATGATAATAAGTGAAAATTTTCAAGTAGCCTATGTGATTGAGAAACTACCTTCGTCATGGAAGGAATATAAAAGTTATATCAAACACAAGCGAAAGCATATGTCTATGGATGATCGATTGTAATGGACATTGTGCCTAAGAATGTTGTGCCCGATGAGGTTAATAAAAGCGCATCTATACCTTACATGCTTGAGTCTTCTTGTTTATGGCATAATCGATTATGACATGTTAATAATAAATCAATTTGTAGAATGATGAATTGATTTATTATCTAATTTAAAGTTTAATCAAAGCGAAAAATGCCAAGTATGTGTCGAAGCTAAAATGACTAAGGCACCATTTCCTTGATGGAAGAAACACAGAACCGTTAGATTTAATTCATCTGATTTGTGTGATTTAAAATTTGTGCAAGCGAGAGGTGGTAAAAAATATTTTGTAACATTTATCGTTGATTGTACAAAATCTTTGTTATGTTTATTTGCTAAGTAGCAAAGATGAAACAATTTAGGGTTTTAAGAACTATAAGAATGAAGTCAAAAATCAACTTAGCAAACGAATCAAAAAGGTTCGTAGAGGTGGTGAATATGATGCACCATTTAATGAAATATGTTCGCAATCTAGAATTATTCATCAAACTACAGCTCCGTATACACCTCAATCAAATGGTATTGCTGAACGCAAGAACCGCACCCCAAAAGAGATGATGAATGCTATGTTGATAAGTTCATGTTTACCTCAAAACTTGTGGGGGGAGGCCATCATCCCAGCAAATGTCATTCTTAATAGAATTCCTTCGAAAAAGATGGATAAGACCCCATATGAGTTGTGGAAAGGCCATAAGACAAGCTATAAATACTTGAAAGTGTGGGGTGTTTAGCAAAGGTAGAAGTGACTAAACCTAAACAAATAAAGATTGGGCCTAAAATGATAGATTGTATATTTATCGGATATGCAAATAACAGTAGTGCATATAGATTTCTAGTGCATAAATCTAACATCCCTGATGTACATGTGAATGTGGTAATGGAGTCAATAAACGTTGTGTTTTTCAAGGATGACTTTCTAAATAAAGACAGAAACAAATAAGACACGAGTCCAAATAAGCGGACGCATGAATCCATAGAGGATGCCACTCTAGAAAATGAGGAAATAGAACCTCGTAGAAGTAAGCGGGCTAGGACTTCAGCGTCATTTGGTCTAGATTTTCTAACCTATATGGTAGAAAACGATCCAACAACATATGCTGAGGCTATGTCAAATCCAGAAGCGACTTTCTAGAAAGAAGCAATCAAAAGTGAAATAGACTCCATTATGCAAAATCACACTTGATAATTGGTTAATATCCCACCAGGGCATAAAGCACTCGGTTGTAAGTGGATTTTTAAGAAAAAACTTAAAGCTGATGGATTTATTGATAAATATAAGGTCGATTTAGTAGCCAAAGGTTATCGACAAAGGAAGGTCTTGATTTTTTTATACATATTCACCGGTAACTAGAATCACTTTGATAAGGGTTTTTATTGCGATTGTTGCGGTCTATAACATGGGAATCCATCAAATGGATATTAAGATTGCTTTCTTAAATGGTGAGTTGGAGGAAGAAATATACATGGAACAACCTGAGGGGTTTGTAGTTCCAGGTCAAGAACACAAGGTGTGTCGACTCGTTAAATCATTGTATGGGCTAAAACAAGCGCCAAAACAATGGCACCAAAAATTTGATCAAGCGATGTTGTCAAATGAGTTTAAAATTAACGAGTGTGACAAATGTGTCTATATCAAGAACACTTACTAATTCTTATGTGATAGTATGTCTTTATGTTGATGACATGTTGATCATGGGAAGTACTCATGATATAATCATGAATACTAAGAAGATGTTGACACGAATTTTGATATGAAGGATGTGGGAGTTGCGAGATGTAATTTTGGGGATTAAAATCTCTAGAATGTCGATGAGCTTGCATTGTCACAATATCATTACATTGAGTCATTTCTAAAAGATTTAATGTATTTAATGAAAGTCAAATGAAAACTCCAATTGACTTAAGTATGCACTTAGTCAAGAACAAAGGTGAACCCGTGTCTCAGTTGAAATATTCACAAATCATAGGCTATCGATGTACATAACCAATTGTACTAGACCAGGCGTGCTTTGTCAGATTGTGAATAAACTAAGCAGTTTCTGAGTAATCCAAGTGAGGATCATTGGAAAGCTCGAATCGGGTACTAAGGTACTTAAAATTTACAATGAATGCGGGATTACGGTATACGGGATAATCAGCGGTGTTAGAAGTATCTTTGCGATGCAAATTGGATATTTGATTCAAAAGATACGAAGTCCACAAGTTGCTATGTATTCACTATTGGTGGTGTAGTGGTGTCATGGAAATCCACAAAGCAAGCGTGCATAGCTCGTTCCACGATGGAATCGAGCTTATTTCATTAGATAAGGTAGGAGAAAAAGCGAGAATGGCTTCGTAATTTCCTAGAGGATATTCGATGACGGTCAAATTATACCCGTAAAAGTCATCAACGTTGACCTTAAATGGAGATTAATAATATATATTTTATATTAAATCACATGTTTATATTTATTATTTAATGTTATGTGATTTATAAGATATAATTTGGTATTTATCCATTTTTATTATATAATTTGGTATTAATCTGTTTTTATTTATATTTTGGTATTTATCCGTTTTATTTAAATATGATTTACTTTGAGATAAATATCTATTTTATAGATTGAGATAATTTTGGAGGATAAATACAAATGGAAGAATTAAATCTCAAGATAAATCAAAAGAAATTCAAGATAAAGATCGGATAAGCACGAAAAGAGGAGTAAAGCATGACAAAAGCCGGCAAACCAATCAAAGAGTGGCGCCGACTTGAAGGATATGCAATAAGGGGGGGCGCATCTTGTTTTTTATTTTGAGATCGGCCGGGAGTTATCTCTTAATTGTTTTGACATTTTGAAGTATATCTCTTAATTAGCTTGAACCCCTATAAATAAAGGCATGTTATACACGCCATAGACACACTCTACACGACCATATACACTTCTCTTGAATTATAATAAAGTTCTCAGTTTTTCTTAGAGCAGTTTTTATGCAAGTTCTGCAATAATGTAAGTTCTTGTATTTATTTGTTCTTAGTTCTTTGTAATTAAGTCCCCAATTATTATTTATCGTTTGAGGTTGTTCGTTCTTCATCGAACGATGTAGATAGAAGGATACGATATGAGGCAGTGGGGATTCCTTGTCTATAAGGATCCACACGCCCAGATCTGTTATCCGGTGATCTATAGATGACTTTGGTATGATGACCATCGGGTTTTTAGTAGATTTATATAATTGCTTTATGAATCTCTATTTTATCCGTTACGTATATAGAAACACTAAGATTTAGTTGTTCGTCGGCGTCAATGTAGCCACGTCAATATGGTGTGATTGTCCACCTAGAATTTCTTATCTTAGTAGGTATGGCTACGACTACGTTGCTCGTCTGTTTTAATTAGCGTATGATTAGGAAATACCATTATAGGACTAGACGATTTCTTTGTTTGATAATCAAATGAGTTTGATTTAGTCAAAAGAAGGGATATGCCCAATCTGCAAGATGGGTAGTGGGAGTGTGTTATGATTTTTGAGTAAGGTATTGGATATCTCTCTCAAGAATTATCACCCCATGTCTGATTAATTAATGTTTGGTAGGTCAAGGTCTTTCTGAAAGCACTTGGATTAGCGAGTTCTCATTTTGGGAATAAGAGTCTATAATGATAGATTTAGCTTCTTTGTTAGATTATAGTTTACCTATATAGATGTGATGCTAAAGGGGTTTAGCATAGATCGCGACAGGAGATGCGGCTAGCTTGGCGTTCTCAAGATCTATCTATGTTAGGGCGTTGGTCCTAAAGATAAGGTGAAAGATGATGCTTATGGAAGGTTTCCTTTGCTATTGCGATAGGAGCCATCTTAAAATCAATGCAGGATATTCATAGTCCATGAACCGTCATGTGCAAGTATGAAAGTAAATAACGGTGAATGTCGAGAATATCCTTAAACAAGTTAAGGATGGTTTCCTAGTTTATCGAAACTTGGAATCGAGATAAATATAGTTATCTGACGTATATCCTAAGTCTTATGAAGGTGAGTTGGAGCTACGATGCAGGTTTGCGATCACTTTGATTGGTGATACTGATGTTGAGTGGAAATGTTCTTGGCTATGGAGTCCTTTGTAAATTCTACAAGCGAGCCAAAACAGTAGTGCCTTGGCGGGCAATGGGAGGCGATACATGAGTCTATGAGGTTCATTCACGAACCTTATACAGTTCTTCCACCTTTTCTATATAGCTGATATAGTTAGTGGATTCATTGCTTGAAGCAAGGACCATGGTCTCGTCGGAGATTCATGTGTGTGTTGAGGCGGTTCCGTTGGCTTGGTCATTTGGGGCATGATATAAAGATAGTCTCGAGTCCCAGTGGATAGCGATCCGTTCATGGCTAGAATTTGGTTGGGAGTATTGAATGAGATTCTTGTGTTTCAACTTGGTCTTGTGTGTACGAGTGACTGGTTTTAGGCCTAGTGGGAGATTGTTGAAATAGTGTCCTAAACCCAATCGGGTTGGACCGGATCCGACCGGGTCGGATCATTTTACTATTTCTTTATGTTTATACATATATTAAGTGGCTTTTCTGTTGTCATATACTTGTTCTTTTAAAGAACCAATTATGAATTGTTATATGATAACGTCCTTAGTATTAAAATGTGATAGAGAAACCATGCTAGGAGACTATGGTTGATGAGATCTCCAATCACTTTAATAAGTTTGATACTTAAATGTCTACAGGTGATGTACTAGTAAGCAGGGCATTGATAGTATAAGCAGGCTATACGTATTAGATGTCTTACTGTCTTTAAGGCGAGGATAGATCTCTAAATCAATCGAAGTGTAGAGACACTTGGGTATGCGTGGGCGTGTATTAGAGAATTCTTACGTTAGGCCCGACCCACTTACACTTTGTTAAGTGTCACGCTATGTGGCGGTGTGTAATTATCCATGGGGCGAGTCTACATGGCATCACGGTGTGGATTGTCATGCTTTGACACTATTAAGGTTTCCCCTAGCCACGGGGCGATCATGAGGTAGTGATTGGGTGTGATACGGAAGCATGCGCAGTATACATGTATGGTCGTCTGGAAATCTCATACCCTATCAGTATGGGTGAATATCCAAAAAGGCCTTCTTATAAGGAATGTATTTCTCTCATGAATCTTTGCAAAGTGGAAGTAAATGAGTTACTTGAGAGAGCATGATATCCGGATTATAAGATACGATCGTTGATGTTTGACTCTCGAATGACGACCATATGGATATTATTTACAATGATAGGATTCTATTTACACGGTAATTGTTTCGCATGAAAGGTAGTTGTCATTGCATTTGACTATTACGATCATTGGGGTCACGGTGTGTTTTAGGCGCTACCCGTGATCGTTAGGCATGAAGGGCATTTTCATAATTTGCACTTTATGTCTACGGCCAACATATTCGGAAGCCTATCGGGTCACACACATATGAACATCGAGTCGGATTAAAATGTGGTTGTAGTTGATAACCAAATAAGGAAAGATTTATCTCAAGACTATAAAGGTTATAGTGGTAAATTAATTTGATGGTATTTATTTATTATGAATAAATATAATACAATATATTAATTATGTTGATTAATTAAATATACACAGAATGTATGTGTAGGTCGAATATGTATATATGTGGTATACATGTATTTTGCAAATTAATTAATTATATAATTATATTAATTAAAGAATATTCTGGATGCCAAAGTTAGGATATATGGGGCGCATATTGAAGTGTATTATTATACACTTGCATTGTGCAATTTAATTAATAAGATTACCATAATATTAAATTGGATATTAATTGATTTTTGGAAAATAGATTATGGTAATAAGATAAAAATATATTCAATATAAGATATTGTCAATATATATCTTGGAAATATATTTATTATAATATATTGAATATTAAATGAGATAAATCAATCAAAGAGATTTTGCTTATTTTATTAGGAAAATATTGTTAGGAACATTTTATTATGTTTTGATGATGGTCATACTATTTGTTATAATAATCTTGAAATAAGTTAGAATTCTCTGTATAAGTCTCTATTTTGAAGTCGACATATTGTATAAGTTAAGTCGGACAAGTATTGTACTAGTTAGTAGGGACGGCAAAGTAAAAGCAGACATTCGGCAGAGTGAAGCCGACCAAGTACATGCAGAGAAGCAATGAAGGCGTAATGGTATGACTTATAACCAAGGAAGTCTGTGATGACCTTGGATAAGTCTAAGTTATGGTTCAAGTGATGAAACTTAATGTTCAAATATGATGTATTGATCTCACCCAAACCAATGATCGGTGAAGTACAAAGATTCTCCTTAAGCCCGAAGTGATGAAGGAAATAGTGAATCGGCGAGTAAAGCGACTTTTCGGCTAAGTGAAGGCAAAAACAATGAAGGAAGATCTAGCGGAAAAGTCGGATGGATCACTCGACCATTCGGAGAGAACGGCGAAGTAATCCTTATCGAAGCAATTGAAATATGATAAAGATTGAGAGGATCATGCATTTAATGCACAATCAATAGAGGATCAATCAAGGGCGGATTTTACGCTATACATTTGAAGAAAAATCGGATCATTGAAATCAAGGAGAATGTAATTAAGGGGAATCAAGAATAAAATCAAGGATTATTCCACTCATTAATATAGCCAACGGACTGAATTTCAAATCAAGGATACTCAAGGCTATAAATAGAAAGCATTGACTGACAGATAAAAACAACGATCAGAAAAAGAAAACCAAGCTGAAACTCTGTCAATTAAAAAAAAAGTCTTCTCTCTGAACTTACAAGGATTCATCTAGAGATCAACTCGGACATCGAGAACTACAATTTTATATTTATGCGAGATTGATCAATCAAGTTTGTGAATCTCATTCACAATAAGCTGAAACAAGCCCGAATCGAAGTCATCTGAGAGAAAGAGTTGTGTTTGTGATAGGCTCTTTGAAGGATTTGATCTCAAGGAGGCGGTGAAAGAGGCTGAATCACCAAGGCATTGCGACCAAGGAGTGATAGTCTTGTAGATTGTGAAGCTTGGGAAGTCAAGGACAATCTTACTATTGTATCTGTGAAAACAATAGTGAATTCCTCCAATCATCACAGAGAAGAGTGGATTAAGGATTACACCACCTTGAACCACTATAAGCCTTGTGTCAATTTACTTTACGCAATTTACTTTCTTTGCACTCATTTAATTGCCTACGTTATACCTTTTATCTATGAATGTATAAAGCCGCTTTGAAACAATCTAGTAAGAAGGGACTTATCCATTTGCCCAAAAGCTTTTAATCACAAGAAAAGTTTTGAAACTCCACTATAGTCATTCACCCCACCCCCTCCGACTATAGTTTTACCCTTCTCTGGGACCAACAATTGGTATCAGAGCAGTGTTCCTAGTATCAAAACCTGTTCAGATCTAATTTCTGGTAACAATGAGATCACATATTTTCAAAGTAGTTTTCAAAATCTGAGTTTTCTATTCATTCACATATAGATCTCTTATTTGTACTTATGAATTCCTCAAACTATATGTCAAAAGTACTGTTTTCAATGTTAACAATTTTGATGAATATAAAATAAGAATGTTGTCTCATCTTGCATCAACTCATCGAGGAGATCTTTGGATGTAATTAATGATAGCCCAATCACAATCATGATTGTGGTATCCACAGGAAGCGAGATCAAGGAAGGAAGTCGACAAACACCGAAATATTGGACCAAGGGCGACGAGGAGAAGAGCAAATCTAGACTTTGTTGCAAAAGATATGATTTTGAAGACTCTAGATAGCAACATGTTCATGAGAATCAAAGATTGCAAAAGCGACAAAGAAGATGTGGGACAAGCTAGCATCGATAAATGAAGGATACAAGCGAGTCAAAGAAAACAAATTATCTATTGCAAAGCAGAAATTTGAAAATTTCAAAATGAAAGGTGGTGAATCCATTGATCAAATGGACATGATTCTCAAGCATCATCGATGAAGCTGCAATGCGACTTGGACACACATATCCCGAAAGAAGTATGCTTAAATATCTTGAGAGGCTTACTTGAAAGATGGAAGATCATAACATCGATGTCGGAGGAACCACAAACCTTGCAAACAACGACACTCGACTCGATGTCCCAACTCAAAGCTCATGAATTCGGTCGAGCGGTGAAGATAGTGCTCTGGCGAGAGACACAAAAGCCACTACACCGATAGCACCTGAAGCAAAGTAACTCTTTGATTGTATCGACAAAGAGACACATGAACTTAAAGAGCAGGTAGCTTTATTAGTTAAGCGTTTTGTGAGTTTTAGCAAAAGAAGCCATTGAAAGGAAGCTCATCATCAAACAAGAGGTCAAGCTCAACCAAAGACATGAAGAAGAAAGATGATGAATCTGGATGCTTCAACTTCAACAAGAAAGGTCACTTCAAAGTGATTGTCACGAAGAAAATGATAAAGATGATGAAAAGAAGAAATACAAAGCATCTTAAAAGAGGAAAGGCAAGAAGGCACTCAAATTTGAATCTAGCGGTGAAAAGAATGAAGAATCATCGGTAATGACTCGGATAGCGGTGATGAAGAAGACAACTCGGACAATGAAAAAGCATGTCTATGTCTAATGGCCAAAGAATCGAGATGGCGAGGTAACATCTAGCTCTTACTCTTCATCAAATGCATACACATCGACCTTTGCACAATCTTCTATTCTCCCATTAGATCCAATGAGATCTAGTCCAAAATCTCATGACTAAATTTGATGAAATTGAGATGAATCATGAAATTCTAAAAAAGAATGCAAGGATCTAAGAAAGGAAAATAAAAGATTAAAGAAAGAAGCTGGATAAAGCAAGAAATTTGAACTAACTAGTAAGGAGATCTACTCAAATGATCAACAAACAATGAGAGGTTCATACATGTTGTTGTGAATCGATTGAGAAAATCCCCCCACCGATTAAGATCACAAATGAACGATTTACAAACCCTCAAAAGGTTTGGATCGAGATACGGTCTTAGCTACAATGATCAGGATGATGAGTAGTAGAAACAATTGTCAACACAATTGCGAATCCGAGATTAACATTGAACAAAATTCGAAAGGGACGGACCATGGTTTCAACCACTCATCATGTACGTGAAGTCAAAACCAGTCTTGATAAAATAGCGAGACTAAATCATCAATCCATTCAACCAAAAGCATGGACTTTACGAAAGGTAAAGGAAGACTTTATTCTTGAGAGGATGATTGGAATGTTGCACCTCCAAAATACAAGAAGAAACCATTCCATAATATGCATCATGTGTTTCAAGAAAAATCAATCTAGGTATGTTCTAGAACACATGAAGCAACATAAGTTTCCCATTGTATATTGGAAAGTGAAGAAGGTTGCAAATGCACCAAAAAGTAGAAAAGTATCGAGAATACCTTCGAGTATAAATATTAGAAGTTATTACGCCATGCATTATATATATGAAGTTGATGACTTTAACTACTTAAAAGAAGATCATTTGGATATACACTTGGAGTAGGAGGCATATTTGCTATGCAGTATGGACCCAAGCAGTGTTGGGTACCTAAACTTAATTAATTTGTTTTGTAGGATGTCCGGTACATAGGCGGTGGATGTTCCGGACACATGACAGAAACAAGAGATGGCTCATGACTTCAAAGCTTTTGATGGACCCAAAGTCACATTTGGAGGCAAAACCCGGCAAGATTAAGGGGAACGCCTGATGCTCAAAAACAATTTAAAGATTCAAAATGTGGCATATGTCAAGGGACTTAATTTCAATCTAATGAGCATCAGTCAATTTTTCGACAAAGGCTAAAATGTGCACTTCAACAAGGAAGGATGCAAAGTCATTCACAGCCAAACCAACACAGTAGTACTTGCAGGAAAATAAAAGATAACATGTATGTGGTGGATTGGAAAACAGCCAAAGAAGAAACATGTTTGTTTGTCAAAAACAAAAAATCAACCAGCTGGATCTGGCATAGAAGACTAAACCACCTAAATTTCAAGACCATCAACAAATTATCAAAGAAAAATTTAGTTGAAGGCACACTGAGATCACATTCAAGAAAGAAAGTCTATGTGATGCATGTCGAAAGGAAACTAATCAAAAGTTCCTTCAAGTCAAAACCCTATCAATCAACAACAAGAATTCTACATCACATTTGCATATGGACTGTTTGGACCAGTCACACGATGTAAGTGTAAGTGGTAAGAAATACACCTAGTAGTGGTGGATAACTACTCAAAATACACCTAGACCATTTTTATGAACAAGAAGAAGAGACACTCAAAAGCTACAGATTCTTGAGAAGACTTCAAAATGAGAAAGAAATGAAAATTTTCAAGATCGGATCGGATAGAGCCTTGAATTTCTTAATGAAATTATCAAAACATTGTTGTGAAGAAAATGGAGTATTGCATCAATTATCTGGCGAGAACCCCACGGTAAAATGGTGTAGCGAGAAAGAAGAAATAAAACTCTCAAAAGCGATCGAACAATGATTGTAGAAGCATGCTTGCCAAAGAGATTTTAAGGTGAAGCGAGCAAACACAGCATGCCATACACAAAACAGATCAATTATCAACAAACATCATGGAAAAACTCCATATGAAATATGGAATGGTAGAAAACCTAATATCTCATATTTGCATATGTTTGGATCAAAATGTTTTGTTTTGAGCGAGAATCATTGCATGCCTTTGATGAAAAGGTGATGAAGCAATCTTTATGGGATACTCGGACACCCGACAAAGCATTGAGTACTTAACAAAAGAACATTGGTGATTGAAGAATCAATACATGTAGTCTTTGATGAACCAAATTCAAATGGTGAAAGTCTTCAAGAACAAGAAGAAGAAGTAGCACAAAGACAAGTGTATATGAATACAACAGTACCAGCAACCATTCCGCATCACAATTTTGGAAATCAAGATGAGCCACAAGTCATTACAACTGAAGAAGCACCAGAACTGGAAGCACATGCAGAACCTGAAGCTGCAGAAACACCAAGTGAAGAACAACTTCAACTTTGACCTAAATTGGCTAAGAGATCATCCTGAAGAACAAGTTATTGGAGACATTCACACGAGGAGTGAGAACCGAGAAGACAAGCTGGAGCATATGTTAACATGTTTTCTATCACAAGTGGAACCCAAGACAATAGATGATGCAATTCAAGATATCAGATTGGATCATAGCCATGAAAGAAGAACTAAATGAATTTGAAAGAAATAAAGTCAGGAACTTGTTGTGAGACTAGACACAACCAATATCATTGGAACAAAATGGGTATTCGAAACAAGATGGATGAGCAAGGAGCAGTTTGTGAAACAAAGCAAGGCTAGTTGCAAAAGGCTATTCTCAGCGAGAAGGAATAGATTATGATGAAACATTTGCACGATAGCAAGATTGGAGGCAATCGGACTCTTTCTAGCTTTTCTTTGCACACAAAGATTTTAAAGTCTATCAAATGGATGTCAAGAGTGCATTTACGAATGGACTTTTGGAAGAAGAAGTATATGTAGAACAACCCACTGGTTTCCAACTCAAAGAAAAGAAGACAAAGTATACAAGCTAAAGAAAGCTCTTTATGGACTTAAGCAGGCACCAGAGCACGGTATGAAACACTATCTCAATTTTTGATCAAGAATTGATTCAATAAGGAACTATAGATAAGACTCTATTCAAATTAAAGGAAGGAACAAGCACATTGCTAGTATAGATCTATGTTGATGACATCATCTTTGGATTAGAGGATGAAAAGGCGTGTGAGAAATTTGCAAACTTGATGAATAGCAAATTTAGGATGAGCATGATGGGAGGCTGAATTATTTTCTTGGCCTTCAAGTAAAGCAAATGAAGGATGGAATTTTCATTAGTCAAGCCAAGTATACAAAAGACTTGATACATAAGTATGGTATGGACACAAGTGGCACAATGAGATACACCAATGTGTGTAAGAGTCATTCTTGGAAAAGATGAAGCCGGAAAGGATGTTGATCGAGAGAAAATGTATAGAGGAATCATTGGATCCCTACTATACTTAGCGCAAGCTTGAGACTGATATAGCATTTGCGGTAGGAGTATGTGTAAGATTTCAAGCTCAACCAAATGAATCACATCTTACAGCGACCAAAAGAATAATCAAATACTTATAAAACACTTTGTTAATGTTGGAATTTGGTATCCAAAGATGGAGGATTCAAGTTGATATCATATTGGACTCGACTATCTTTGGATGCAAAATAGATAGAAAAAGCACCTCTGGAACTTTTCAAATGCTAGGCGCCAGACTAGTTTCATGGTTTAGCAAAAAGCAAAACTCCATATCTACATCAACAGCTGAAGCAGAATATATAGCAGCAGGCAGTTGTTGTGCACAAGTAATTTGGATTAGACAACAACTAAGGGATTATGGAGTGGAGGAGAAAATAATTCCAATCATGTGTGATAACACAAGTGCAATATCTATTACTGAAAATCCAGTGTTGCATTCAAGAACAAAGCACATTGATGTGAGACATCATTTTATCAGAGATCATGTTGAAAAAGGGGATATCATTCTAAAACACATATCCACTGAAGACCAATTGGCTGACATCTTCACAAAACCACTCAGTCATGAAAGATTTAGCATGTTGAGAACGGAGTTAGGGATGATTGAAATTGACTAAATACCAAAGAAGCGGCTAAGCTGGAGTGTCGGCTAAGTGACTTCATCGGTGTTTAAACCTTTGCCATTCTGACCGGATGTAGCGAGGTAAAAACTTGGTACTCGGCGAAGTTAACTTCACTGATTGTTAGGAACAGTCAAATAAAGCGGCTTAGTGAAAGAGTCACTACACCGGCTAAGTGGCCAGCCAAGGCACTTCACCGAAATAAAGATTGAAATCATGGGTAAATTAAAGTGTGAATATAATCAACTTTTATACACGTGTAAAATAAAGGAATTATGGAAGATTATTTTGTGGATGATTACACACGTGGAGATCAACTTATAATCATGGAGGTAACCATATTATTTTTTTTTAAAACGCCTCGATTCCCGGGCTCTATCATTACTTACCACAATCCACTCCCCCACTTCACTCGAATATCGCGATTTACATACACAAAATCACGCCATTATGTCACAAAATCCTTCCATATTCAAACCACGTTCACACTACCCAAATCATCCTATATAAACTACACTTAGAAATTTTCAGAAATCTTTACACTCTTTTGTAAAATTACAAACCCTACTTTTGATTCTCTCTAAAAACTCGAAGTATTCCTTTCTAAACATCAATCACTTATCAATGGCTTCATCCTCCTCAAACACTCAAGCTAGGTATGAAAAATCGATTGCCACTGGATCATTCTTCCAAGAAGGACACTACTTAAATTTGTGCGGAAATGATGAAGAAGCAAAACGATTGGCAGCTGGATGCAAAAACCTAAAACTATCAACCTTTCTAAATCCTCCAATAACCGAAGTATGCTATGAAAATCAAATATCATACGGAAATGCAAAATCGTCTCTGGGCTCCTTGCTGAAGAATGTGACGAGTGGGAAGAAGACAAGATCGTTGCGTACATCAGCGGCGCGAGAGGTGGTCATTCTGAAAAGGTAATTCAAAAATACCTCAAACTCTCAAACAAAGGCAATGCAAAGCGTCCTTGGTGACACAGAACCTGGATGATTTACAGGTAACCATCGCCAGCGCTAACTTTGTGGGGACTAAGAAGGTCAATTGTCTTAGATCCACTTTAAAAAACCATTCTGTGAGTTCGGGTAACCATCGCCAAACTAATTGGCAAAAGCATTGAAGGAAAGTTGGGAGCAAATAATGTCATGAGGAGAAATTAGAATGCGGCTAATGGGAATCATCTACAACAAGTTGGAGTTCAATTGGGCAAAGTACTTAACTTTACGAGAATTAAAGAACAAATTCAAAGTGAAGTAAGCGGCCACAAAGAGGATAATGAAGGAAAGGCGAAGAAATGACAGTGCGGGTGAAAAAGTCATATGGGATTGATTTACACTATCGATGCAATGCCTCAAAGTCACTGTTGTACAACTTCACAAATTGCATGAGTCAAGGTCATGTTTACCTATGTTAAACGACAAAAGCAAGCCGGAGGAGGAAGAGAAGAAAACCACAACTCATCCCTCCGGTCAAAGAAAAAAACAAAGGTTCACGCAATCTGGAAAAGAGCGGCCTTTGGAAAATTAATCGATGAAGAAGAAGAAGAGGATTCTAATGTTGAGGCAGAACAACATGCAAGAAGAAGAAAATGAAAGTGAGGATCAACAACCTCCAAATGAGGAAGTTACAGGAGACACTGGAGATGATGAGAAATCTCCAGAAGAACCCGCACATAGGTCTGCATAAGCGATATTGATGATCGGTGCAGAATATCTTGAATGGAAAGAAGGTGATTCGAGAAATCAACACAGATTGGAGCATGCTGCTCTTGAGGAGGCATGGCTCTTTAACTACGGGAATCACCACTCTGGTTGGTGTACTTGATAAATCTCCTCTACGGGACATGGTTGATGCGGCAAAGGCAAAAGCGCCCCAGATCTCGACAGGATTCTGATGATGACTCGGAAGATGGTGGAGATGGTGATGATAATCTTGATCAAGATGATGGAGATGACCAGGATGACAATGATAATGATGATCATCATCTTGATGATCATGGCAAAAAGAGCGAGGTTACTCTACACGGATGCAATTGATGATAACATTCCTCTAAAAACTTTTCTCTGATCACATGCATCTCACAAGTCCACAACACCGGCGAAGACAACCACTCAACCACTATCTGCTGCAACTCCGGTGTGGCACAAACATAGTGGACACCGGCTCGGCCGACAGCTGCCACTCGATCAAGGCAATCCCCCGCCGCGAGCAAGGGGAATAGCGACTCAAGCTACCGGCATACACATCTACCCAAATTCTTGGCGATTTGGATGTCAATGTAGATGTGACTCGAGAATCAAGGCAGAGGACAACAAAGCGGACCGAACCGGTGACATCCGGCACAAACTCTCTCGGTGGCCTTTGGTATCTCAAATGAAACCTTTGAAAAAAGCGGTGTCTGTTTGGCGGAAGAATTAGAAGCGACAAGCCATGCACCTCGGATCCGTGACTTGGCATTCAATGACAAAAGCTACTCCATTGGCGACAATTTGAGGCAATTCTTTGAATACATTGAGGCCTGAGAACATTTTGTGCAACGCCAAGGAGATCGATGAGAGAACTCAACATTAACATCACAAACAATCTTGCAGGTCTCAGGCAACACATTTCTCGGGAAAATGACTCATGGCGGTGGCATTTGGCACAAGATTCCTTGATGTCCTTTGGGCGATCGATCGTGACAATAGATTCACTTCCATTGAATCAAAGTGGACTCTCGATTGGGACCATGAGAGGCCACAAATAGCATTTTACTCAGCGAGAGGATGATGCTTCCAAAAGAGGAAAATCGGGGATAAGCTGAAGGATCAACTATTAGACCCCAAACTTCTTTGAAGAACAAATGAGAGCAAGGGGCGGAGAAATCGAGAATCGAGAAATAAGCGAGAGGAACAACAAAGGAGGCTAGAAGAAAAGAAAAAGCCTAAGCAGACCACTGCATTGGATTTCCTCATCTATGCAAAGAAGAGATGATAATGAGAGGCAGATCCGAAATCGGCAAAGACTTGGATCTGGCAGCGACCAAAGAGGATCGGCAAGTCAACACGGACTTAGCACGGAAGTAACACCGGCCGAGAGGTGGCGACTCTAGATACCTTTGGTGGAGCCGCAGAGCATACATCGGTCCCAAAAGCAAAGCGAGAATATGAAGCGGATGTCTTTGGACCATGTATAGAGAATTTTGAGAGTAAATGAAGGACTTTATCCTCATTTTTCACAAGATGAAGCATGAGGTGATTGGCTAAGCTATCGAGGATGAAAGGATGAGAAGCGATATGGCCAAACTCTACAATAATGTCATGAAAGAATTTGCACTTCAAAAACAAACCAGCACAAACCTAGTTCGACCATACCACTTTTTGCAAAAGGACGGAAGACTGTCAATTGAGCGAAAGAAGACTTCAACTATATGGTAAAATTCTTCAATCTATGGGAAGAATGGACAAGCAGGAGCGGTGGAGTCTCTACAAAAGTCTCAAGTTTCTTTGACTCACATATTCTTGAAACTAGGAGAGACTTGTGAAGCACTTTGGAGAACTAGGGCAAATGAGACTATGCCGGATTTCAACAGACTCTTTGCCAAGAAAGTATTCAAGGGTATCTGAATATCTTGCTATCGCATCTTTGGAAGTGGAAGTTCCACTGAGATTATTTGGAAAGATATGGAAGAAGTCAAACCACAAAGTTCAAAGGTACATGGCTGAATTAAGCAAAATGTAGTTGTAACACTTGAATAAATTTTGAACTTCTTGCCTTAAATGGATGAATAAAATTATTGAGTTTTATTACATTAATTATTATGAATTTGACTTACTTATGTTCGAGGCTTATGAGGTTTTGTCATCATCAAAAGGGGAAATTTGTTATGGATTTATCTAATGAAAACAACAAGTAATAAAATTAATAAATCCGGTATTCCCCAAGTGCGGGGATCGTAGTATAGCGATTAATACCGGGTCGATCTTACGAGGAATCGGAGGTTGTTAACTCTAGTTTTATTCTAACTAATCTAAGGTTGTCACGATTACTAACCTAAACAACAAATAAAACTAAGCGAGGTGAAAGTAAAAATAACACGAATGTAAAAGCTAGATGGAAGAATGAATCTAAAGCTAGGGAAGATACGGGTTTGAACAATTTAAACTACAAGTAAACCTAAGATGCAATAAGAAGATTTAACTAAACTAAACAACTCAAGTTTTAAGGGATTAAATTCAAATTATAACGAGCAAGCGGCGATTGATCCACCTATCTAACAAGTATCAACTCTCATCTCGATTATATTGCGTTTTCTAACCAAGTTGTGATTTCACCTTGTCTAAAACATGAACCTAATTTCTTAGATAGTTCACTATTAATATTTATCTTTCGATTTAAAGATTAACGACTTTACTAATTAAAGGTGTAAACTTTAACGTTTGTAACCTAGAAATCTAACCTATTAACTCTCGTTATATATATTAAACATCTATTCCTTATCACGATGATCTAATGTTTATATGACTTTCATCAACATAAAACAATCAAACATGCACATCTTTCGATATAATTGCAATGAACAATATAAAACATGATAAAGGAAACAACTTTAAATAAAAACTCACAATATAATCGAAGAAAGCGGAATCAAAGCGCGTTGGATAGGCTTCACAATGCTCGTTTGATGAAGGCCTAACCTCTAAACATCCTCTGGAAACTTGAAATTCTTTGAATAAACTAACATAGAACTACTAATTTAATCTAGAATTTACTTGCATAAAAGCGGAATAAAGGAGTAGCAGCGACCTAAAGCCGCCCCTAGGTTTAGGGTTTTGAGTATTATGTAATGATATCCCACAGGGTTGAAAATAGCGGTATTTATAGAAAATAAAGTCGGTGTCTTTGAGGCGGTGGAAGGGCGCCCGTCCACTCATACGGGCGCTCGTCCGATCTTCAATATCAACTTGAATCGGGCGAGTCATGTCGGGCCCGCCCGTCTATGTTAAATTGGGCCTTTCGTTCACTAAAATCTTCACAACTCACGAATCAACTTCCCTCTCTGGGCGCTCGTCCACTTCTTGACAGCGTCCACTTATGGGCCTTGATTCAAGCTTACGGACACCGAGTCGAGGATCGACTTAATCTTGATTTTTCCATACTTATCTATTCTTCTTGATCCAAATCATCATTATCTCTTCTATCATTAATGTAATTCGACTCCTATCTCTTTTGATCATCATTTGAGCATCAAACATGTACTATAACACATTAAAACATCGCATGCGTAATATCATCCAAATAATCATAAAATCAAAATTAAAACACCAAAATTAACCAATTTTGCGAATAACTCATTAAAAACCTCATTTACTCAATAATTCCATTAAACACTCGTTTCTTATGCAAATTATACAAATATGAAATTATCATAAAATATATCAATATAAATCGTATAAATTCACCCCCAACAACTCCCCACACTTAGCTTTTGCTCGTCGAGCAAAACAAAAGCGAAAATTAGGGCTCGAAAGCGAAAGCAGACATCTCGACAATATAGCATAGATCCAATAAATCGAGAAGTTCACTGCTTGTGTGTGCATACCCGTAGAAAACTTCCACTAAATCCAAACTTGAAAAACTCAAAGCAAAACTAGCTAATACCCACTAAGTAGACTAGCAATAAATGACACTCATAAGATGTACCCTACAAGCGTAAAATATCCCGAAAAGAATGATCGAATATATCTAGGGCCTTTCTAAAATACTCGAGAGGATAATCCTCTGACATATCTCTCGGTTTCTCTTTGGGGATAAGATGAAGCGATAACGTAGTCTCTCATTCATTTCATAACACTTCTTGTGCAAGTTGATTTAACTATTTTCACATTTAAGCGCACATCGAGGAATGAGCTCTTGCCCTCATGCGAGAATAGGATATTCGAGATATACCTACCTTACTCCAATCATAAAGCGACCTTCTTACATTTAGCAAGTGAGCTTTTAGTCATCATAGTGGTATAGGACATCGTGGTATACTATCGCACTCAAATCATTGACTAGCTTTGACACACCCAATTACTTCATTATAAACTCAACTTTTCATTGGACAATAAGTTACATTTTACTTATCACATTCAAACCTTAGATATTCACATTATGTCATACTTGGATCTAAATACAAACTATCATAAATCTCAAGATATATCGTAGCACTAAAGCACATGACTTATAAGAAAATCAAAAATCACTCGTCCAAAGAGGTATAACTTTATAAATTAGCTCATCGTTCACTTTATGGCTCGTGAAAAATAGATCTCGAGGTGAAACAACTAACTTATTAAACATATGATATGTAGCTTGGATGACTATAAAAATAACGAACATTGAATTGAATTGCCTACTCGGGACAAAACAAAAACAAAAATGTCGAAAAATTTTGAAAATTCTAGCTCGTTTTGCATAGACTCGTAACGAATTAAGCAAATGTATAGATACATATCAAATCATTCCCCTCCCTCACACTTAAACCACAACATGTCCTCAGGTTGTGCAGAATTAAAGAAAATATAAAGGACTTAGCTGATTTCAATGGATACTCTAATCGTTGGTCAGGGCCGAGCCTACGTAGTGACAATTAGAACTTCGTAACCATACGATGTAAGCGAGCTCGACAATCACGCTGCTAAAAATATACCACTCTTTGGACAAACACGGAAACATCTCGGGAAAGCGGGAATTATACGAGAATGAAAGGATACGACAAAATTGAGTAATATCAAAGATGAAACATTCAACACATCCAAAAGTTTAAACATAGTATAGTCAAATGAAAATGCGGATGCCTTATGGAAACACATGATCCATCGGGAAGAATAAGCAGTAGCTAAATGAAAAGTACAGCGAATCACGTAATGAAAAGTAGCAAGATTATTCAACCATCGTATCAGGACAAAGCAAAAACTAAAATCGGAAAAATAAGATCAGTGCGGCCCGGTGCTGAATCATCAGCCGGAGGTGATCCACCCGCAGCGGCGTCAAGGCTGCTCCTCATCCGAAGACGACTCAGACTCGTTCAGAACATCCGCAATGGCGAGCTCAATATCATCCGAATAGACATAATCAATGATTCTTGGATCGAAGACTCTGTCGTCCCTCGGCTTCCGGTCCTCGCTGATGCACCGTAAAATAGTCAAGATGTTATTTTGAGAAGTCCGAATATCCTCGTCGATTCCATTACAACCATTGGCCATACTCAACCTCATCGGATGAGGAGATAAAGTAGGAAGGAGGATCACAGCTTGCGGCGTAAAAACTTGTTCACGTTTATCTAATGAAAACAACAAGTAATAAAATTTATAAATCCGGTATTCCCCAGTGCGAGGATCGTAGTATAGTGATTAATACCGGTCGATCTTACGGGGAATCGGAGGTTGTTAACTCTAGTTTTATTCTAACTAATCTAAGGGTGTCACGATTACTAACCTAAAGCGACAAATAAAACTAATGAAGTGAAAGTAAAAATAACACGAATGTAAAAGCTGAATGAAGAAGAATGAATCTAAGGCCGAGGAAGATACGGGTTGCGAACAATTTAAACTACAACTAAACCTAAGATGCAATAAGAAGATTTAACTAAACTAAACAACTCAAGTTTTAAAAGTTAAATTCAAATTATAACGAGCAAGCGGCGATTGATCCACCTATCTAACAAGTATCAACTCCCATCTCGATTATATTGCGTTTTCTAACCAAGTTGTGATTTCACCTTGTCTAAAACATGAACCCTAATTTCTCGATTATGTAAACTTTAACGTTTGTAACCTAGAAATCTAACTTTATTAACTCTAGTTATATAGATTAAACATACATTCCTTATCACGATGATCTAAGGTTTATATGACTTTCATCAACATAAAACAATCAAACATGCACATCTTTCGATATAATTGCAATGAACAATATATAACATGATAAAGGAAACAACTTTAAATAAAAACTCACAATATAATCGAAGAAAGCGGAATCAAAGCAGCGTTGGATAGGCTTCACAATGCTCGTTTGATGAAGGCCTAACCCTCTAAACATCCTCTGGAAACTTGAAATTGCTGAATAAACTAACATAGAAGCGCCTAATTTAATATAGAATTTACTTGCATAAAAGCTGGAATAAAGGAGTAAAAAGCAGCGACCTAAAGCCCCCCAGGTTTAGGGTTTTGAGTATGTGTGTAATGATATCCCCTAGGGTTGAAAATAACTTGGCTGGTATTTATAGAAAATAAAGTCGATTTGTCTTTGGCGGTGGAAGGGCGCCCGTCCACTCCCATTACGGGCCTTTCGTCCGATCTTGATATCAACTTGAATCGGGCGAGTCATGTCCAGGAGGCGCCGATCTATGTTAAATTGGGCGCTTCGTTCACTAAAATCTTCACAACTCTGAATCAACTTCCCTCTCACGGGCGCTCGTCCACTTGCACAAACCTTGGCGTCCACTATGGGCGCTTGATTCAAGCTTACGGGCCTTGGTCTAGGATCGACTTAATCTTGATTTTTCCCGTACTTATCTCTTAACTGCTTTGATCCAAATCTTCATTATCTCTTCTATCATTAATGTAATTAGACTCCTATCTCTTTTTGATCATCATTTGAGCATCAAACATGTACCTATAACACATTAAAACATACATAAAGCGTAATATCATCCAAATAATCATAAAATCAAAATTAAAACACCAAAATTAACCAATTTTGCGAATAACTCATTAAAAACCTCATTTACTCAATAATTCCATTAAACACTCGTTTCTTATGCAAATTATACAAATATGAAATTGTCATAAAATATATCAATATAAATCATTATAAATTCACCCATAACAAAATTGTTAGGAACATTTTATTATGTTTTGATGATGGCCATACTATTTATAAGCAAGTGAAATAAGTTAGAATTCTCTGTATAAGTCTCTGCCAGAGTCGACATATTATTGTATAAGTTAAGTCAGACAAGTATTGTACTAGTTGGTAGGATGGCAAAGTAAAACAAATATTCGGCCAGTGAAGCCGACCAAGTACAAGCGAGAGAAGCAATGAAGACTTAATGGTGTGACTTATAACCAAGGAAGTGCAGTGATGACCTTGGATAAGTCTAAGTTATGGTTCAAGTGATGAAACTTAATGTTCAAATATGGTGTGCAGATCTCACCCAAACCAATGATGGGTGAAGTACAAAGATTCTCCTTAAAAGCGAAGTGATGAAGAAAGCGGTGAATCGGCGTGAGTAAAGCGACTTTCGGCTAAGTGAAGGCAAAAGCAGTGAAGGAATATCTAAGCGGCAAAGTCGGATGGATCACTCGACCGTTTAGAGAGCAGCGAAGTAATCACTTATCGAGGCGAGAGTGAAATATGATGAAGATTGAGAGGATCATTACATTTAATGCACAATCAATAGAGGATCAATCAAGGGCGGATTTTACATTATACATTTGAAGAAAAATCGAGATCACTGAAATCAAGGAGAATGTAATTGAGGGAATCAAGAATAAAATCAAAGGATTATTCCCCCTCATTAATATAGACAACGGACGGAATTTCAAATCAAGGATACTCAAAGGCTATAAATAGAAGGCATTGTGAGCGAGATAAAAACAACGATCGAAAAAGAAAACCAGGTGAAACTCTGTCAATTTAAAAAAAA